>BPLS01031974.1:28318-67853 GCA_019656275.1 Rhododendron kiyosumense | reverse complement strand
TCTCTCTCTCTCTCTCTCTCATGTGTCTATATATATATATATATATATATATATATATAGGAAGAATCTAGGAAAGTAATTTTGGGAAAATTAATTAGGTTCAACGCTATTAATTATAGGTTTGCATGCAAGAATACCTACAAGGAATCTCGGAAAGTAATTTTGGAAAAAGTAATTAGGTTCAAGGCTATTAATCCTAGGTTTGCATGCATGAACACCTATAAGGAATCTAGAAAAATAACTTTGGAAAAAGAAATTAAGTTCAAGGCTATTAATCCTAGGTTTGCATGCATGAACACCTACAAGGAATTTAGAAAAGTAACTTTGGAAAAAGTAATTAGGTTCAAGGCTATTAATCTTTGGTTTGCATGCATGGCAAGGCTAATTAAGAAATTAAAACGAGATTTTAAAAGCAAAACTAAGTAATAAAATTCAAATATTTAACAAAATTTTCTATTCACCAAAAATCAAGGTCATTACAAGAATCCTCCAAGAAATCTGAAAAATCCTAGATCGCCTAGGTATATAGATTTGCTATGTTTTATCTGTTTAATTAATTAACCCACCAACTGAAAATTAAATCAATTTCACCAATGGAAAGCAAACAAATAAAGAACGCTAGGATATGCGTGAAAAATCCTAAATGGGAACAAACCACGGGAAGGAAATAATGCACTATAACTCATTGCACAATTACAAACAAACCTATACTTACAACCTAGAATCACTCTCGGTTGACAAAGGTTGATTGCCGAATCACTCGTTCCCCGCACCCAGTGCTTGACTGCCGCTGCCTTGAATCACTCAAGCCTTCCGAGATACTTCCAGAATCCACCGGAAGATGATTCAAATAGTTGAATCAATTATGTATAAACTTCTTGGAGTTGTCATTGTATATCAATGATCGAAAATCTCATTGTACTCCAAGACTCAAAGTACCAAACCACTTCAAATTTATATCCCTCAAAAGTGGTGGCTCAACAATGGTTACTCTTCACCATCTCCTATTTCACACAGCTATCGATGCAACAAAAGGGGCAACCCTACTGTTTTTCTTTTTCTCAATATCTTCACCACAAGCATAAGCCTTTACCTTTTATATGAAGTCCTGCATGCAATCTTTTTCCGACGTAAATTGAGAAGCTGCCACTAAATGTGCCGATCAATTGGAAAGTCAATCTCGTGAATTTGTTAGTCACCCAGCAAATGATCCACCTTCCTCTATCTTTCCATTTCTAGTGGTTTCTTTTCTCACACACAATCAAATCTTTCCTATTTATCCGCCTAACATGCTCACTCTTAATTACATAACAAGATTCCTTCCACTCCGATTGAATACAGACTCTCTAGCTTAAATAAATAAAAGATACAACTCGATAATACGGGATACATGCCAATATGTGTTTTGTTGTGAAATTGCCAAATAAGAGAGACCATGAAAAATGGACCTTACAAAATCTAACACCTGCATTGTGAGGTTGCGATTGCATTCAGAACAAACTTACAAATTTGTGGTACTGACCGGTAATCCATGGCAAGATTTATTTGTCAATTAACTTTGATGTCTTTCTCTGGGCCTTTTTTTTTTTATTTTTAAAGAGCAAATGCAGATTGCAAATGAAAAAGGACCCGAGGAGCTACTAACTTGGGGGGACATAAAAAGGATGAGGTATTCTTGGAATGTTGTAAATGAAGTGCTGAGGCTGTCACCACCCCTCCAGGGAACTTACAGAGAAGCCATTACCGACTTCACCTACGAAGGGTTCCTTATTCCCAAGGGATGGAAGGTAAGTTTCAGATACAACATTAATTACAACTTCACTTAGAAATGTTGGGTCCGGAGTGTCCACATGCATGGATTTGGTTACACAATGTCACTACCTGCGACCGCTTTAAAAACAGACTTGCGGGTGCGATGTCAAATGCCAAAAAAAAACTTGATTGGAACCTTCCCTAGCTAACACTAATTAGTTTTAGGAGAGATAGTAAAAAAGCAGTCTGACATGAAGAAAGATGAAAACTCGTAATAGAGACATAGGGGATGTTTTTCGAAAGGAAAATAATTTTTTTCGCTCCGCTTCACTTTAAAAATGAATTTCGAAATTTGTCTTTGGTGCAATGTTAAGCGCTAAAAGATAAATTTTTTATGCATTAATAAAAAGGTGGAGCGCAGAAACGGTTGCTTTCTTTTAGAAATGCTTTAAATAGAATTTCCTGGGTCTTTTCCATTACTTCTCACTAACTTATCTTGAGATTGGAAAAATGTTAATGAAGTTCTCCTAACTTTGATTGGTTTTTTTTTTCTTTTCTCTTTCCTAAAGATACATTGGAATGCCTACTCCACACACAAGAACCCGGAATACTTCCCGGATCCTGAGAGGTTTGAGCCGTCTAGACATGAAGGCGATGGACCGCTGCCTTATTCGTTTGTTCCGTTTGGAGGAGGACCGCGGATGTGCCCCGGGATGGAATATGCCCGATTGGAAATACTAACTTTCGTGCATAATTTGGTGACCAAGTTCAGGTGGGAGAAGGTGTTCCCGGATGAGAAAATCATAATTGATCCGATTCCATTGCCTGCTAGAGGACTTCCAATTCGTCTTTATCCTCACAAAATCCTGAGTTCTTAAATGATCACTTGAAATTGAGTACCGTTTCTCTGCCATTGCCTGTTCCCTGGTTCAACTTGTGTAGTAGAACTTCAGCCTTTCATTTTGAATTCTTCTTTGTCAGACAATTTCCAGTAAACGGGGCAATGCTAACTCATCGGACACCTCACAAATACACCACGTAATAACATGAGTTCTGCTACCTATTTTGACGATCTAAACCATTTCGTACGTTGTTAGGCCTCTTCATGTAATTTGTTGAATCAATAAACTAGGTTGATTGGATACTACTAGCAATCTGGAAAATTACATTTCTTGAGAAAATTGGACCATTATAATTCTCACCATTCGTCAATTGATTGGAATCACGTACGTATTGATATCCGATCAATCTAATTTGTTGCAGCAAACAAGTTACATGTCAAAGTGAACAGCTTGGATGGTCATAACAAGTTGTGGGACCCAACACTTTATGGTGATGTGTTTGAGAGGTCCATTCACAATATGTGTTGGTAAAATCACTTAGCTAAAAAATCATGTATACCTTTTTATAACGTCTTTGGCTCACAGCATGCTCTTCGTTTTATTTTCCTGGTTGGCAATGCTTAGCATGTATTTAAGTCAATGAGTTTGAGAGTACATTTATACTGTGTTTAGTATCATTAGATGGGAAACCCAGTTCAAGAGAACAATAACACCATGAAGGCGCCCTTTTGTTAGTTGTGCAGTTTCCACTTGCCTCTGCGGCCACAGACTCCTAACATGTCATGATATTGTGCCATGCCCTATCCTTTTGAGTTTTCCCCTATTTTGTAATTTTTCTTCAATTTGGTGAAGAGAAATTAAATTCTATGTAGACTGGAAATTGAAAGCTATGGTTGTATGGTAATATCAAAAAAATAAAAAGCTTTCCTTTTGCTGTTAAAAAAATAAATAAAAACTATGGTTCTATGGTATAAGCTAACTAGTATGAGAGAATGGGTGAGTTGTATACTCGATGTCTATTCATTCATTTAGTTGGATGTTTTAACATGATATTAATATGTTGTCATTAGACTTTCTGAGGTTTTTGGGTTAGACGTTCTAAATTAATTCTATGTTTGTTTGTGACATAATTTTTCTCTGATCCGTGGTAGACCTACCTTATGTTTGCATCCTCCATTTACCTCTCAAAATGTTAATTCTCTGTATTATGCAGGTTGCTTTGCTTCCTCTCTTAGATTGTGACTCGCCTTACGTGGTTTTTTGCAATTCGGTTATCTTTGTTAAGGGAGCCGGGGGGCTGTTGCCTTGCCTAGAGCCGGCTTATAAAATAGGCGAGGGAAGCAACCGCTTCCGGCCCCCCAAATTTTGCTTTAAAATTGAGGCCCAATTGTAATGTAACTTACTTATTAATATTAGAATGTTTCCAAATAAAAACACAAACTAGATACTTAGTTTAATGGTCACAAAATATTGTCATGTCATTGGGAGTGCGTGGTTCGATTCTCATGCATCTCCATAATTGCAAGCATATCTTTTTACATTTATATTGTCATAATTGTATCCTTTTAGTTTTATTTTTTGTTATTTTTTGTACTTTTATCATTTTTTAAAGAAATTATGAATATGTAAAAGACTCAATATAAAAAATTTGCTTTGGGCCTCTAAAATATATGAGCCGGCACTGGCCCTTGCCCCAAAGTAACAGCAGCAGGGAGCTGTGCCTTTTAATAGTGCCGTTTCATGCACAAAAGGAAAAGCACCAACTCATTTCTTTGAGAAAATTTCTTTTATATACCTTCGACTTTGATCAAAAATTCATTTTCGTCCTTTACCTTTCAATTTCAGCATAAAAATACTTCGATTTTACAATTTTTTCAATGTCATCCTTTAGGGATATATACATAGATACACAAAAAATAGTGTGTTTGGATCAAGCACCCCATAAAAAACGGATACCATTGATTCCCGCGTAGGCCCCCTCAATTTTTTTATAGAATTTTTGGATAGCTCGGATCGGCCATCTGGTGGCCGGAGATGGCCCGGCGCCGCCCTCGGTCCCTATACCAGGACTCAAAGAAAACGGATTGGATAACATTGAAAAAAATTGGAAATTAAGTCGAAATATTTTTATGCCGAAATTGAAAGGTGAAAGACCAAAATAAATTTTTGGTCAAAGTCGATGGGATATAAAAGAAATTTTTCCCATTTCTTTAATCCTTGTTTGCCTGGCCCTTCACACCACACCCTGTTAGATATTTTGTGCCGTCTATTTCAGGTCAAAAAAATGATTCAAACCATTATTTTTTAAATATTTTTCTATGGGTTTATGAAAAAAATAGTTCTATCTGGTATACGTAAGGGCATTTTCAGCATAACTAGGAGCTCTACGAATTCTGAAAAAGCTTTATTAGCATCGAATTGGCCTAATTTTTTTTCGAGATACTAATGAAAAGCAATGAGCTGGTTGAATTGGTATACGAAATGGGCCCCACAAATCAATCAATAGTCTAAAATTGAGTGTTTGGTCGTTACTCTGTTGCTTTTTAAGAATTCGTGGACTCTTTCGAATGCTGAAAAAACCCTTATAGATATTGGATTTAGCTAATTTTTTACAAGAGCCCATATGAAAATATTTTCAGAATAATTTGCGGTTTGAGTCATTTTTTTAGACCTAAAATAGGCCCAAAAAATATCAAACATCATGCCCATTTATTTGTTCTTTAACTGCAAGGAAAAAAATGTCCTTTCACATGTGTAACCATGGTTAAGTAACTTTTTTTAATTTTATCAGATTAAACACCTTAGTCTCGATTTGGAGCCCAATAAATGTTGGGATGGTTCAAATTCCAATTAAATTAAAAGTATTAATGTCTTGCACAAGGTTGTTGGTCTCTGGAATTACCGAAGTGCTAGCTGATGTTTCTCTTTTGCCGTGGGTGACCTTCCAACTCCTTTGTTGGGAACATGTAAATGTGTCATGTCCTCAATTTTCAACATAAGTATAAATGATTTCCACAAATAAAACCTCACAATATCACATACGAAACCCAAAAGATTACTGTATTCTCATTCCCATAACTATACTTCCAAGTTCATAAGGTTCCAAAATATTACAACATCGGCTAGATGGTCCCAAATTAACATAAGTATCAAATTTCGAAAGAGAATTAAGGATTACAATATTCCAAGTCAAAGAATTACAATTTTAGTTACAAATATATCTTTCAAAAGAGTTTTATAAAGATGAATAGGTAACTCCTTTGGTTAGCTTTCAAAAAGGTATGTCCACAGTTCAAGCACTCCAGTCATGCAAACTATTGATCCTGGTTAGCACCTAAAAATAATATAAGGCTTGAGCTACACTAGCCCAGTAGAGAAGTCTACGCAAACTCTATATGCAAATGAGCAACACGGATAAACAAATGAAGGAAATCAAACGATAACGGGTGTAAGCACAACCCACATGGTCAAAGTGTCTAACAATCACCAATCCTTTTTCTCAACATACTCTTATATCCTATTCATTTTATTTGCTTCTCAAAAACTCATATCATCAGTGTGTCTGAGCCGAAGCTCCTGCCGGGCTGATTACGGACCCCGATATCTCCTGTCAAGCGCCTACCTCGAAAGTTAGGCCTTGAGTGTTCAATATGAACATTAGCTCCTGCCGGGCTGATTATGGGACCCAAATATCCTCTGCCAATCGCCTACCTCGAATGTTAGGCCTTGAGTGTTCAATATGAGCATTAGTTCCTCCTGAGCTGATTATGGGACCCCGATATCTTTTGCCAAGCACCTACCTCGAAGGTTAGGCCTTGAGTGTTCAATATGAGCATAAGCTCCTACCGGGCTGATTATGGGACTCCGATATCCCCTGCTGAGCACCCACCCATCGATGGGTCCTGAGTGTTCGCGAGTCGTTTACATACTCAAATGTATCGTTCGTATTTCAACGTGCAACAACTTATATTTCACATTTCTTAACTCAATGAGTTCATTTGAGTCCATCGGATACCACTCTAGTGTGAAACAAATAACACTCTCCAAAACACTTGAAAGAATGCATAAACAAACTCATTAGAGTCGACGAGAAGCTTCAAAAAGTGATTTGAAAGAACGTAGGAAAGTTGCTCATAGACACTGTAGCAGCTCAATCACCTACCGGTGGATGAATGAGTTCTACCGGTAGAAGAGGGGAATTTTGCACTTGTCCTACCAGTAAGTGGAAGTTCCTACCGGTAGAAATTGGAAACAGAAAGGCCAACAATTTTCACGAAAAAACTTTGTACTTGTCCTACCGGTAGGTGGATGAATACGTTTGAGCTGCTTTTAAGCGGTTGCAGTACGTTTAAGTTGTTTGAGGAAAAATTTCTCACTTCTCCTACCAGTAGGTGAAAAGTTCCTACCGATAGGGAGAGTGTTTTTCAGGCGATTTTGATAGGATTTTCAAATTTCAATCCAATCTCAATAACAACCAAATACAATCTCAAAGATATACGAGAACACTCAAATAACATATAAAGAGAGGTAGAATTCTCTACCTCGAGTATCCAAGCCTAAATCAAAGAGATTGAGCAAGCCCTAGCGTCTGAATTCCAAACCGAACCGAGCCCTATCCAACGCGATACGAGCCCCAATACGCAGGTAGAAAATGGAGTTGAGGTTGATTGTTGTGGATTTTGAGTTTGGAGGAGAGTTTTTGGGTGAGAGAGACGAAAAGAACCGGGAGAGAGCGTGAGAGACCAAGAGATGGAGAAAGGAGGAAATGAGAAAGTTTTTCCATGGCACACACACATATACACACATGCACGATATACGCTAACACCCATATTTTTCACATTCTTGCACATTCAACCTCCACATCCATATTTACGTCATTTTCACCATTTTTCCTCAATTATAAACATTAAAATTAAATAAAGAAAATTACGGATCTCTACATTCTACCCTACTTTAAGAAATTTCGTCCTCGAAATTTAATAAACCATGCTCGCTAAGTCATGCATCATATAGATATGCAAAAGCCACAATCATCAGTATTATGCAAAACATTAAATTACAAAACACTTCAATCCCAAGTACTCACACTGGTATCTATGTCAAAAACAAGTGCGGATATTTCTCTTTAACCTCATCTTCTCGTTCCCACGTCGATTCCTCGCTACCTTGACTCTTCCACAATACTCGCACCAATGGTATCGTCTTACCCCTCAACACTTGATCGCGTGAATCTAGGATACGCACCGACTTTTCCCCATAAGACACATCAGCCACTAACTCAAGTTTAGACCCCTCCAACACATGCAATAGATCTGGTTCATACTTTATTAACATTGACACGTGAAACACATCATGTATGCCTGATAAACTCGGTGGCAAGGCTAAATGATACGCAACCTCCCCAATCTTCTCAATAATGTCGAACGACCCAATATAAAGCGGCGATAGCTTTCTCTTTTTTTCCGAAACGAGATAAACCTCTATGTGGCAATACCTTGAGGAATACATGATCCCCTTCTTCAAATGACAATGGGCGACGACAACGATCGGCATGATTCTTTTGTCTGCTTTGCACAGTCAATAATCTTTGACGAATCACCTTAACTTGTTCAGTTGTTCTCTCTTGAGCTTTCTTAAGGCATTGATGAATTACTTTCATACTCTTGAAGGTCTCCTTAACCATATCCGGCCCTACAAGTTTAACATGTCCCAGTTCGGTTCAACACACAGGCGATTGGCACGGTCTTCCTTACAAAGCCTCATACGGTGCCATTTCAATACTAGATTGATAGCTATTGTTTTACGCGAACTCGACTAATGGAAAATGATTCCCCCAACTACCCCAGAAGTCCATAACGCAAGCCTGAAGCATATCTTTCAAAATCTGAATCGTTCTTTCAGATTGCCCATCGGTTTGAGTATGATACGCGGTACTAAATAACAGATTAGTGCCCAAAGCGGCTTGCAAACTCTGCCAAAAATGCGCGGTAAATTTTGGATCACGATCGGACACAATGGATACGGAAATTCCATGAAGTCGAATGATCTCTCGAATATACAAACGGTTAAGCGCATCCACAGAATCAGTAACCTAAATAGGCAAGAAATAGCGATTTTAGTCAAACGGTCCACGATTACCCAAATAGCGTCATGCCCCCTCGGCAATCTCGGAAAACCCGTAACGAAATCCATGGTCACATTCTCCCACTTCCACTCGGCCACAGGCAATGGTTGTAACTTCCCCGCGAGTCGCTGATATTCAGCCTTCACTTGTTGGCAGTTGGCACGTGAGACACTTGGACACGAAAATTACGATGTCCCTCTTCATTCCGGACCACCAACATTGCCTACACAAATCGTGATACATTTTCGTCTCTCTTGAATGTACGGCTAACAAAAAATGGTTAAATTCTCGCAAAATTTCTTCTCGACATGAAACAGGTACGAACAACTTCCCTTGATAGCGGAAACTTTGATCGATGTGAATCATCCACCATTCTTGAGCATTTCCATTAAGGAATCTAGTACGAAATTCCTCCACTTCTTCATCATGTTGAGCCTCAATTACTCAAGTTGATAAAGTCGATTGCACCATCAAGTTCCACAACATGACCCCTTCCCGAACATCCTCAAAGTGCATGGCATAGAAGCCCAAATCGTTCATTGTTTTCCACTCGTGAATCATTAAACTCGTAAAGTGTATCGGTTTCCTACTCAATGCTTCCGCCACATCGTTCACTTTCCCGGGTGATAATATAATTCAAAGTTGTAATCCTTCAAGTGCTCCATCCAACAGCGTTGACGCGGGTTAAGTTCTTTCTGAGAGAATAAGTATTTCAAACTTTTATGATCGGAAAAGACTTCAAACTTTTCACCGTACAAATAGTGGCGCCAACTTTTCAAAGCAAATATGATAGCCGCAAGTTCTAAGTCGTGTGTCGGGTAATTCCGCTTGTGAGTTTTCAACTATCGCGACCCATACGCTACTACTTGCCCCGCTTGCATTAACACGCATCCTAACCCTTCCTTAGACACATCACAATACACGGAGTAGCCAACTCCACGTTCAGGTACAATCAAAACGGGTGCGATAGTCAATTGCTTCTTTAACTCCTCAAAAGCTGCCTCACACGAGTCACTCCAAACAAAACGAGTCCCCTCACGCGT
Organism: Rhododendron kiyosumense; assembly: GCA_019656275.1. NCBI lineage: Eukaryota > Viridiplantae > Streptophyta > Magnoliopsida > Ericales > Ericaceae > Rhododendron > Rhododendron kiyosumense. Next base: position 58,092 of record BPLS01031974.1, on the reverse strand, counting down.
TAATCTAGTCATTGGTGCGTCTAAATGAGAGAAGTCAAGGACAAAACGGCGGTAGTACCCAGTCAAATCCAAGAAACTACGAATTTCGAACACATTCTTCAGTTGCTGCCAATTCATGATCGACTCTATCTTTCTTGGATCAATAGACACTTCACCTTTCGAAACCACATGACCCAAAAATTTGACTTTGAATAACCAAAACTCACACTTACTAAGCTTGGCATACAATTGGTGCTATTTCAAGATTTGAAGAACAATGGTAAGATGAGACTGATGTTCTTTCTCAGTAGGTGAGTAAATCAAGATGTCATCCACAAATACGACGACAAAACGATCAAGATAAGCACGAAAAATACGATTCATCAAGTCCATGAACATAGCTGGAGCATTCTGATGAGCACCCATTATTGCAGATTTTGGTGCGACTAGTCCCTCTTTACGTTGTTTTATGTTATGTTTATTTAGCTTTCATAGCGATATTGCACGAAAGGTATGTTTTTAGTATTTTCAGATAAAATGTGCAAATAAGGTGTGTTTTGACGCCATGGATGGCTCAAGTGTTTCCAAGTACCCGAAGACCTTGTCGGCCCCTTAAAATCTGTCTAAATATGGAAAAATGACTTTCTGAAAAAGTTTCGATTTTCAAGATAAAAAATGGCGGTAATTGATTCTTGAATTTTTCTAAGAGTAACTACAAAGTTGCAAGGTTTTATTTGAAGAGCAAGATCATGTTATGAGCCATTTTCTCTTGAGAAAAATGTGCAATTTTCTGTTTTGTACTAAAAGTGGGCGGTTGACATTTTGATTTAATTGGAATCTTGAAATTCTAGTAATACCATTGTTTCCAAATGGGGGGTACTTTCTTATTTTCATTAAATAAATTAAAGTAAAGAAAAGGTAAAAGAAAGGTTTAAAATGTAGCCTTTACTTAAATTTAGAGAATGAAAATAAGATGCTGAAGAGCTGTGAAGTGCTAAAAGCTGTTTGCTAAAGCTGAAGCCTCAACCTGAAATCTGCAGTTTTGAAAAATGTTATCGATAACATCCTCAATGGTATCGATACCATTTGCTCCATTTTGGTCCACAAATTGTCCAGACCTGAGGGTATCGATAACATTTTGTTGGAGTTATTGATACCAGTTTTCTCCGAGGGATCATTTGAAGGATGTTATCGATACCTTTGCTTATGGTAAGCAAAGGTATCGATAACTTTTGTCTTCTGCAGATATTTTTACTGCTTTTTAGACTTTCCATTTATGGAATACTTGCCACTTTTGGCAAGTTCAGGAATATTTTGAGGTGAGAAAAGGCTGAGTTGTATAAATACTCATCTCTCTCTCTCACTTTACATCTATCCATTTTATGTTCTAGTCTTAGTTCTCTCTCTAGGAGAGTTCTCCATTGTTGTTCAAGCTTATTTTCCTTAGAACTCAAGTAAGTTTAGTTCATTTGTTAATTTCCCGTTTGTTAATGTTGTAGCTACGCTTTAGATTCTCCTTATAATCAAGTTTATTTTCATTTCATCGGTTAATCATGTTTTCTTCCTTAAGCATGTTTTCTAGTCTTTTCAATATGTGTGAGTAGTCGCTTAGGCTTGGTGTCGGGGTGAACAACACCTTGTGACTTCGGTTAATCTTGTCTTTCTCAACTTAAGACTTGAGGTTTGGTTTGGAAATGTGCGTGGTTCGCCTTTTATGTAATAAAACTTGCCGATGTTAATCTCCGATGATCATGTGCTAGCTCACATGGTTTCGAGAGCTATGTCTCGTCTCGTGTTTGCTAAAAGAACTAAAGAACTTGCTCGCTTTCCAAATTATACTTCTAGTTCTTGACCTTGATATGTGGTTTGAATTCAAGTCTTGGCGTTGTTAATCTCCGGTGATCATGTGCTAGCTCACATGGTTCTGGGAGCGATATTACGCCTTGTGTTTAGCTTGTTATTCAAACTCTATATCAAGTCTAACCGTTTTCACCGCTAAATCTTCCGGTTGATAACATATGCTGTGTGATTCAACCGTGTTTTCATTGAGAAAGGTTAGATGGCCTAAGTTATGGGTGTTAGGAGCTTCTAGGCCTTGTCACTTGTTTAATCTAGTAAAAACTCATTTTCTAGTCTTTTGCATAAGAGTATTTCTCACCTTGCAAAGGAAAACCAAAAGTTGGCCATCTAAACGCCGGAAAACCTTACATCTACAAATCCAAATTAGCTATAGAGACTATCTCTGTGGGTACGATCTCGGACTTTTCAGTATTTATGCTAACAATGACCTAGCCCTACGCTCTGGGTAAATCAACCTGTTTTAATGGTTAGGTTGTGGCAAGAAGCATATTTTGGCGCCGTTGCCGGGGATTTTCTTGTTATAGCTTATTTGGAGGTTCGACAAACCATTGTAAGTACTCCGTTTATTCCTTTGTGCAAGTTGAACTCAACTTAGCAGATACCTCTAACTGAGCCACCAATTTGACTTGAGGTGTAACGAAGCTAAATTGAGCATCAATTGCCTTTTTACTGCTTTTTATCTATATAACGCGGTGGTGGCTTAACCCCACGGAACTGTTTTGTGAGAGGTGGCGGCATAGCCCTTCTAGCCTGTTTACTTTATGTCTTATTTATCTAATAGATTGACGGCGGCAAATGGGGAAATAGTCCCCATGACTATGTGGGAATACTCTTATCCCGATCATGCTTATCCATCTTCTTGCATAGTTGCCCCCACCGCTCCTTCCGTTAATCTATTTAGGTTACAAATGAAATTTTCCAATTTGCTGCCCCACTTCCATGGCATGGAGCACGAACACCCTTACAAACATGTCGCGGCTTTCAAGGGCAAACTTGGTACCTTTGGGGACATTGTGAAATCAGAGGCCGCGTGGATGAATTTATTTTCTCTCTCTTTAAGGGATAGTGCCAAAACTTGGCTCAATTCCTTGAACCCTCAATCTGTGCTGACTTGGGTTGATTTGCTAAATAAATTCTACAAAGAGTTCATTCCCATACGAGGGTTCTCAAGCAACAAATTCAAACCTTTGTTGAAAGAGGGAATGAGTCATTTTTTGCATGTCAGGGAAGATACAAGGATTTGTTCATTGCGGTCCCGAATCATGGCTTTGATAATTTTCAAATTGCTAACTTTTTTTATGATGGACTATCTCAAAAGAGTCAACGATTCTTAGACATGATATGCGATGGTAAACTTTTTGAAAAAGAACCCGCACAAGCCTTAGATTTCTTTGATCATTTGGCCGCAATTTTACAATCTCGGGTTTATGCTCAACATTGTCAAGAGTCCAACTCAAATGCCATGGAAGAGGAAATTGAGCCACATAACTTTGTTGAAAATATTAGTTTAGATTGTGACAGCTTCTCAGAGTTTGCTTGGAGTGATGAGCTTATTGATGAAATTGAAGTCCAAAGTTCTCTTATGGATTCCTCTCTTTATGATGATCCGGGGGAGAAATGCCTCACCGCTAAGGTTGTCTCTTCCGATCTCCCATATCTTGATCCTTCCCCGGAGAAATTACTCCTTGCTCACAAGATGAACATGCTTGACGCATCGGGCGTCTACTATGAAGATCCGTTGGCAAAACCTCTCACCGCTAAGGAAATGGATGCCGAAATGGATTACTTGTATTCTTTGTTGGCTAAACAGGATGCTTATGAACCAATCTTTGACGAGTTGGAGCCCATGGAAGCTACAATTGTCCCTTCGAATTCTCTGTGCCTTGATCTTCTCACCGCTAAGGATGATGAGGTAGATTCCTTACACTTTTTTTTAGAAAAACAAGATGCATGTGGGCCTAATCTTGAGAAGTTACCAATCATAGAACAAATTGATTTTCTTGGTGTTGAGAATGTTGACTTGGTTTACAATCCTCTTATCATAGAATTTCTCAACAATTTGAAAATTGATTTTGTTTGGGCTATGCACTTAGTGGAATTTAAGTTTTTGAAACAAATTCGGTAATTGCTTTACTCGAAGTATCTATTTTTGTGACATGGTCAGATTCAATTTTTGAAGCAAAGTGTGGAGTGGAATGCTATGTTCATTTTATTAGCTCTTATTGGCATGATAAATGTTCGAAGCCCGTGTTTGGCTGAACGTATATAAACTCTTTCTTTTTCTCCCTATCTTTTCTTTTTTCTTTTTCTCTTTTGATGGTCCGGTATAGCCACCCGTCTTTAACTCAAAGTTGTTGCATGACTTACTCTACGACACCATGAGTTGGAAATGGGGAGAAAAATAGTACCCGTGTAATTACGTGACAATTTGGTGGATTTAATTTTATTTGTCAATTTTTGAGCCCGGATAATACGGGCCGGGCGGTTCTAATTTCATTTGTCTGTTAGTAGGTAGTTCGAGCTTAAGTCTTTTGTAGGGTATACGTGCTACCACACCAGCCTTGGTGGATTGGGTCTCAAGTCGGAGTGACTGAGGCATTCAGGAGCCCTAAGCAAGGGTGCGGCTACGTGTCGCGGTTGTTAGTCCAATAAAGCTTTGGCCATGACCCTGTGTGACTAGCTGTGGTTCCGTTGGAAGAGCCGAAGAAGTCGACCTTGGAAGCCGTTCGAATGACAAAAGGAGACCGTGACGCAAAAGCCTCCAACTTGTCGAGGTATACGGGGGTTGACATTCCCCCGGAGGTACAATCTTTTGTTCTTTCCTCTCAATACTATTGTTTTTCATGCTATGAGGACATAGAATCGTTTAAGATAGGGAGAGGGATATATATGCCATATATATGTTCATGAGACTTGTCTCATTTTTCTGCTTTTAGTAAAATTTTCAAATTTTTTGTGCAATCTTTCCTTGTAAGTAATGATTTCACTTACTAGATACTTCAAATATGCTCAATTGTGTCAATGGCAAGAGTCATGTATCCCCTTGAATTCGATTGTATGTTTGAATCCATGTCATTTACATATACATGAATTTTGATGAATAAGTTGAGCCTAAAAGTTATGTCAAGTAGTGTGCATCGTTAGAGTGGAGATTCGTTTCTTAAGCATCCCATGCTTTTTGTTCACATTTTCCGCACTTGCATAAATAATATCTTTTGTTCATGCTTGAGTAATGTATATATCTTTCATGCATCTTATTAGAGTTGCTAGCGTACTTAGGAAATGATTCAAGGCATTTTACCTGATTAAACCACATAAGAGTCACCTTGTCCTTGTTTTGAACCATAGTCCGAGTCTCTTCCGCTATTCAAACCTAGGTAACCGGATGTTTGCAGGGTTGTGTGTCAAATGTTTTCAATGTTTCAAGGAGTTTTGGAGTGGTGTGAATGTGATAGAAGTGGTTGGATGCAAAAAGGCGAAGAATTGGTACTTGATTCCCTATCTTTCCTCTCCCACTACAAAAGCTAAAGCACCAAATTTTCATCTCCCTCTCCCAAGCTCTCAAATTAGCCCCTCAATATCTCTCATTATAAATCTCACTTCAAATATTCTTCAAAGGAAAAAAATCAAAGAAATGCTATGAAAGAGCAAAAGTGGATTCGAAGGAGTGTTGAATACTATGATGAGAGGATTGGTGTGTCTCCGGGCTAGCTTATATTCTGGATGAAAAAGAATCCAATGGAAAGGGAAAGCTCAATGCTCAATACCGTAAGGAGCCGAATGAGGATGACGATTATGTGTGTTTAAGTCGGTGGTAGTAGTTTTTGTAGGACTTATATAGTAGTTGTTCTTTATTTCTTCTTCGTAATTTTGTTTGGTGTTTGGCCGGTATGTGGCCATGCCTTGGGTGAGGGTCGGTAGTGGCCAAGAGTAGATGAACCATGCAAGCATATGGCCACTACATTTTTGTAATCTCTTTCTCTTTGTATCCAAGGTCGTTATAAGCTAATAAAGTCCTCCGTTGATCTTTTATACGCTAATTAACTCTGTTTGATGCATGATTGATATCTATTGCTTTTTGAGTATAGTTTGTCCCTTCTTATCCAAAGTTGTGAATATTTAGCTTTCCTTTCGTTCTAAGGGCGCTCTTTTGATAGCAAGCATAGTTTTTTGTCTCTAGCTATTGCATTTACTCGTTAGCGCTTGTCATGGGATTTATCTTTTATCTTATTGTGACAAAAGTCAAATAAGAGTGTATGCTTGTGAGTTTTGGAGTCGAAACTCGTTGTGGTGCATGCATGCTTGACTACACTAATATGGCATAGTTTGTTCGTCCTAATTCATGGCATGTTTGTGCGTGGATTGAATATGATAGGATTTGAAGGGGTGTTTTGGACTCTTACCTAGTTGTCATTATTAAGCATAGTTTTCGTATCTTCATTTTGGGAGGATTGCTTAGCTTAGTTAAATACATTTTGTTTTAGTTTGCTAGGGACTAGCAAAGTTCAAGTTGGGGGGTGTGATGAGCACCCATTATTGCAGATTTTGATGCGACTAGTCCCGCTTTAAGTTGTTTTATCTTACGTTTATTTAGCTTTCATAGCGATATTGCACGTAAGGTATGTTTTTAGTATTTTCAGGCAAAACGTGCACATAAGGTGTGTTTTGACGCCATGGATGGCTCAAGTGTTTCCAAATACCCGAAGACCCTGTCGGCCTCTTAAAATCTGTCTAAATATGAAAAAAATGACTTTCTGAAAAAGTTTCGATTTTCGAGATAAAAAATGGCGTTAATTGATCCTTAAATTTTTCTAAGAGTAACTACAAAGTTGGAAGATTTTATTTGAAGAGCAAGGTCATGTTATGAGCCATTTTCTCTTGAGAAAAATGTGCAATTTTCTGTTTTGTACTAAACGTGGGGGGTTGACATTTTGATTTAATTGGAATCTTGAAATTCTGGTAATGCCATTGTTTCCAAATGGGGGATACTTTCTTATTTTCATTAAATAAATTAAAGTAAAGTAAAGGTAAAAGAAATGTTTAAAATGTAGTATTTACTTAAGTTTAGAGAATGAAAATAAGATATTGAAGAGCTGTGAAGTGCTAAGAGCTGTTTGCTGAAGCTGAAACCTCAACCTGAAATCTGCAGTTTTGAAGGATGTTATCGATAACATCCTCAATGGTATCGATACCATTTGCTCCATTTTGGTCCACAAAATGTCCAAACCTGAGGGTATTTGTGACAACCCGGATTCTCAAGCACCACGATATTTTAAAAAAACCACAATTTGTCCTCTAATCCAAAAACTTCACAATTTACAACTATCTCTAAAGTAAATAAACAACAACCCACTCTCGCAGCAACTTAGACAAGGTTGAACCACCAGCTCCTAGCCCACTAATCAACCTGCAAGCTGGAGTCCAAAGTACCCCAGGAGTGTGCGAGACATAATAACGTATACAATATCAACACCAAAATAACTGCACAACACCATCCACTACGTATCACACCAACCACGAATATAACACATTTCACATAAATGGAACCACATATCCGATCCTGCTTAGTATATGACGGGTGACATACCACCTCACTAACCTCACCACAGCCCATTAGCCAACGTGTCTTTTGGCATAGCTTATTAACCTAGTCACCCCGCCACATACCAAACAGTTCCACGACATATAGTCACCGCACATAACACAACCAACAAAAAGCCAACATTAATATTATACAAGAAACATGTATCTCACACTCACCGACACTCGAATCCCATAATAATGTTGGATTCATTCGTCGATCAATTCTTCTCTCGGTTTTTGTAAAATCCTGACTTTTAAAATTCTAGTCGCTTGATCCGAATAGGAACTCGACACTCTAATTTAATTCTAATAGTAAGTTAGCCTACGCGAAGTGTATCGTGATCCGAATGAATATGTGAACTTTGATTTAATTTTGTAAATACTAAGGGACAATTGAGTTACATCTATTACATGGTACGGGTTATTCTATGTTAGGATTTTTCCTTGAAAATTGAACAACGCTACGATGATCCTCATATCTTTATTGGTTTATGTTGAAATTATGAGAATTTTTGGAGACCGGAATTTGTACGCGAACGGACCAGAATAGCGACGATCGGGCGCGAAGGGCCACGTGGCGCAACGCGGTGCTTTGTGGTGGCATGTGGCTCGCATGGGTGAATTGGGTGCTGACTCACCTTATGAGTCCACCGAAGTGTGTATATCATTTTTAGAATCATAACATTTTAGTGTATTTCAATAAATGTGCATATGATACACACCCAAATAAGGGGTGTGTATTGTAGCACTTCCCTATATATTATTGTATAACGATATTATATTAGTTAATTACATTTACTAAGTAATTAGGATATCAACCACCTCTGTTTTCTTCCACCGTTTACAGAGAGAGAGAGAGAGAAAAAGAGACAGAGAGAGAAAGAGCAAAGGAGCAGGCGGCAGCCATTTTTCTCCTTTAAGGCCTGGTCCAGCCATGGCCATCACCGTTCAACACCAATTTCTTTTCGGAAGTCGAGGAAACTTAACCGGTAATTTGAATCCTCCTATCCTTCATTGTTCTTGATCCCTACTCCTAATTTTTGAGCCCTCCACCATGAAACCCATTTTATAATCTCAGAGGATACTTATTTTTGACAAAAGATCAAATTGGTTGTTGAGTTCTAGGTCCCATTCCCTCAATTTATCCATACATATTCCAGAATTTACGGACGAACTCACAGGAGTAACTATTTTTGACGTTTTCTTTGTAGTTAAAGTATTAAATAGATAAATATTCCATTATGGTCCTTTCAGAATTTCAATCAGTGAAAAAGGTTTAGAATTGGATTTTTGTGGGAGATTTGGGAACCATTTGTTATTGGTCCTACAGAGGTGTCCTAATTTAGACTAATTACTTAGCCATATTTTCGGGTTAGTGATAATCAGTGCGCTTCTACTTAGGTATCAATTCAATGGAGTAGTTCGCACGCGTGATGGGCTAGACACTACTTTTTGGTGAGTTGCGTATACCTTGGTTACATGTATTTTTTTGAATTTTGGGATAAATGTCATCACTTGTTTTTGCTGAAAAGTGTGGAATTCGATCCTCTTACTTGATTTAATTGGTGACATTGAATAAAATACATGTGATGGCCTATTTATTAAAACTTTTGTGTTACAGTTAATTTCGACCATGGCAATATGTTTTGGGAATTTGAATTTTACTTCTTGTTAGTACATGCTTGTGATAATGTGAATCATTCGAACGGTGTCTCGAGCGCTAGGGGATGTGGAAAGAAACTAGTGGCATGAAGTAATAAGGTAGGAGATGCAGCCAGGCATCACCAGGTAACGATATCTTACCACTCTTCAATGGGGTCGCTCCCCAACCAACTGGCAAAAATACCGTTGAATGTTATTATCGCTCGAATGTGCAAAAGTGAAAGGGAAGAAGAAAAGTGTCCATCTTTTGGACCGAAGAATTGAGTTTATGGATCGAAATGCATGTTACTGGAAAATTTTGATGAGAGTACTTGAATGTTGCTTGATTCCTGAACTGTTTAACTAAGTAAGGTATTTCCATAGTCAAACTTGTAATTTTGGTATACGTTTCTCACCCGAGCTTTGGCTTATGAAAACCTTTTCCAATTTTTCAGGTTAAAGTAGATAGCAAGTTGTGGGCTGAATGGGCGCTAGAATAACCGTGGTGAATCATGTGTAGCCTAATAGTTTGTAATTATTATACTTGCACACCTAGAAGCTCTGGGATTATGTTATTTATTCTACACTTCCGCATACTTTGTTTATATGGTTTAAAATGGCAATGATGCAAGAAATCCCTAAACTAGATTATGAGCAGGCCTTCGGCGGCTTAACACCCGCTTGGCCAGTCATGACTTCCAAGGTAGGTTTTGGGTCGTGACAGTTTTCCTCTCAAAAAAACCTTACTGATTACTCTTCAAAAGGCAACCAACTAAAGGAGTATGCTTATATATAAACTGTACTATGCATGACCCAGCCAAAGCCACATGAAACCCCATGCATGAATAAGCTAACAAAATTGCTACAACTAAGATGCAAAACTCTTCCCATGGTTACATGTTTCTCTAACTAAAGTCCAAAGGCACACTAGTGACAAACTAGACCATTTACTTCATCATTAATCCTCTATTTCTTCTTCTTCTTTTTTTATTTTCCTTTTTGGCTTAAATACAATATCTACACAATATGGGGTGTTACAATATCCCCTCCTTTGGAAATTTCGTCCCCGAAATTTGTCTACTAAAAATATGATTTTCACGCTTCCGCTACGCACTCTGATCACCCTCTCAAATGAACACAACCAAATCCTTCTCTTACATGGTTGTACCCCCATTTATGGTATGGCCACATATTTAGCTTCACTGATGACAATTAACCAGGTCACCATAACTAATGCTATAATTTCACCAATAATAGATCATTAGTTTAACATCAAAATTCTTGTAATAACTCCACCATCAGATTCGACACAACCACAAAACATAAGAAAAGTCAATCACAATGTAAAAAAAAAGTCATCCAAATATTTAACGGATTACGACTAAAGTGCCACATTTTTTTATAGACTCGACCACACAATAAACTTCTTATATGGCAGCAATTCCTTTCCTCCTCCTATCCAACAGATTCCTTCCTATCTCAAATATTCATCTAAATTCGAACGACACCACCTCGGTTCCCTTGAAACCCAAACCCTTTCGAGATTCAGCAGATCTTAAACATATTAGTAAACACAAAGAGAATAAACATATTAGTAAACACAAAGAGAATCAAAACTACTCACCAAAATTAAATAAAGGGTTTTCTTTTCTTCTTCTTTTTTTTTAACCGGATCGCATGTAAGATCTATCACCTAAGCTCTAATACCAACCGTGACAACCCGGATTCTCAAGCACCACGATGTTTAAAAAAAATCACAATTTGTCCTTTAATCCAAAAACTTCACAATTTACAACTATCTCTAAAGTAAATAAATAACAACCCACTCTCGCAGCAACTTAGACAAGGTCGTACCACCAGCTCCTAGCCCACTAATCAACCTGCAAGCTAGAGTCCAAAGTACCCCAGGAGTGTGTGAGACATAATAACGTGTACAATATCAACACCAAAATAACTGCACAGCACCATCCACTGCGTATCACACCAACCACGAATATAACACATGCCACATAAATGGAACCACATATTCGGTCCTCCTTAGTATATGACGGGTGACGTACCACCTCATTAACCTCACCACAGCCCATTAGCCAACGTATCTTTTGGCATAGCTTATTAGCCTAGTCACCCCGCCACATACCAAACAGTTCCACGACATATAGTCACCGCACATAACACAACCAATAAGAAGCCTGTTGGAAAGATTGGCCGCTGCAATCTGTACTGTTGACGAAATCTCCACCAAACCTGTAATACGCTTCGAGTCACGACTAGGTCGCTTTCCTAAAGACAGTATTTGCCCCCACCAGTTGGTATGCAAAGGGTTACAGCAAATCTGCCTTCAAGATAAATCGAAGCCCGAACTCGAAATTCTTTCCGTTTTTGTTTGCACTAACGAAACGGACAGAATACCTGCTTGAACGAATATAAAAACCGAGAATCACTGTGTTCTATTTTCTGCAGCAAAACAGAACGCAGAATGAATGCTAGGAAAACATAGAGAGAGATGTAGGAGAAATTCGGATTTTCTGTGTCTCTGGATTCTGACAATTAGTGGTCTATTTATAGGCCACTACGCACCCATTAAGAATGGGTACGCACCCGATCCAATCTGACCGTTGGATCAGATCCTATGATCCTATGGTCTAGATCGATTAGTCACACCCAGTCACACCGAACAGGTGTACTGATTCATCCACACCCAATCGGATTTAATCCAATCCGTTGGATCGTGCCCGTTCGCGATCGATGGCTGAGATCGCAACTCTACGAACCAACGTACCCGTAGGCTCGAGTTGCACCCGATCGGAACCGCTCCGTGTGACTCACCTGCCACGTGTGCGACACGCGGCATGCCACGTCAGCGCCACCTTACCGCCAACTCGCAATAAGAAATGGCGCCTAGCGCTGACGTGCTAAGTGCAAAGTGCGCCGCTAAAGCGCCACAATGCACCAAAGCCCACGCCACACTGCCCACGCCGCGCGCGCGCGCGTGCGCGTGTGTGTGCGTACCGGCGTTGCCGGTATGGCGATGCACCATAGGGCTGCACCACACTAGATCATTGTTTATTCATATTAGGAATGTCTCCTAATATATACCACTCCAACTTCTCTCAACTATCCAATGTGGGACAAAACTCACAAAGAGGAAAACAAGCATTCTAAGGAAACAAGGAACTTTTACAAAACCAAAACAACGACTCCTTTATTTTGAAAATCTCTAACAATCCCCTACCATTTTCGAAATACAGATGAAATATTCTCAGTTCTTACTACAAGGTTTATGCATACATAGACAGTGTCTTGCGACTTCAACTATCCACTTAGTGAAAACATATCAAAGCTAGTCAGGGCAGCATAGTAGACGTGTCTTTGAACTAGTTGTCCTCTGTTGACCAACCGGATGTGTCTCACACATAATCCTCCAAAAAATGCAGATATCCTAATCGGTTGACCCGTGAACTGGCCTTGGGTCTTTTATCTTGATGGTTGAACTTGTTACAGCACACCTTACTGTATGCCACGAATTATGCTCGACCATACCTTACAATTTTCTGCCGTATTTCCTTATACCTCGAATCATGTACCCGTTTGTTTCCACCCTACCCGTTTGTGGAAAACTGATTGTTTGTAGGGGTGTCAAATGTGCCTGTCGTGCCATGCGGTGCCATTTTTTTCCGTGCCAACCGTGCTTCGTGTCGTGTCGTACCATGCCCGTTTACTTCATCGTGCCATGGCGTGTCGTGCCATGCCGTGCCGTGGTGGGTCATTTTGCTTTGTCGGGCCATGTCGAGGCGTGCTTTTATAAAATCGTGTCGTGTCGTGCCGTGCCGTGCCCAATTAATTAATCGTGCCGTGCCTTTTTGTCGGGTCGGGTCATGCCGTGCCTTTTTTGTCGGGTTGTGTCATGCCGTGCTTTTTTTTTGTCGGGTCGTGTCAGGCCGCCAGAGTTGTTTTTTGAAAATCGGAACTGTCTACCTTTTATGTGGGAGTGATTATATCATTCGAGCAAAAAATGAAATAAATTGGTTATCGTTATATACTTGATCGCACATAACAAAAAAATTTCTATTAATAAATCTACGTCTCGATGAAGGGGCTTCCAAAACCCCATAGACCTGAAAATTTGCGAAAGTGATTAAAACACCATGAACAATGAAATAAATGGTATGGATCGTCATACTTGTATCGCAATCGTGTGGCTAGCGTACATTGGACTATAGCAGAATACATTGGTTTAGAACCATATAAGTTAGATGTATAGATTTGCAAGGTAACTGCAGACTCATTTTTTCGAATATTCGATCTAAACCATTACGATTTAAGATTTTATCAAATTTATCATTCTCCCCAAAATACGTGATAATCGAATGTCGGAAACCACGTGATCAAAACACATTCGGTGCTTCCAAAGACGTTAAAGTCCTATAATGCACCACTTTAGGGCCGCCTAAGTTGTTTTTTGAAAATTGGAACCGTCTACTTTTTATGTGGGACTGTTTATATCATTTGTGCAAAAAATAAAGTAAATTGGTTATCGTTATATACTCGATCGCACATAACAAAAAATTCTCTATTAATAAATCTACGTCCCGATAAAAGGGCTTCAAAAATCCTATAGACCCGAAAAATGTGCGAGAGTGATTAAAACACCAAGAATAACAAAATGAACGGTATGAATCGTCATACTTGTGTTGCAATCGTATGGCTAGCATACAAGAGGCCCGTTTTTATAAAATAGAATTATATAATATATATTACTTCTTTTAATTATAAATACAAACAGATTGTTGGCCTTGGTAATTTGAGATGTGTGTCAAGTCCCCAAGGACTTGGGTTCGAACCCCATAGAGAATATTTTTTTAAAACCAATTTTTTTTTAAAATTAGTTTTTTTCCTTATTTATTTTCTATATATATGTATATATATATATATATATATTTATATATATATTTATTTAAATATTTATTAGATAATTCGCAATATATATCAATATATGTGTAGTAATTGGTATATTATCATGTTTGAATTTTGATTCAAAATTTCTTAATCATATAAATATTTTGAAAGCTTATTTTACTCAAATAAAAGGAAAAGATTAATAAATTATTGGATTATCAAAAAATACACAGAAATAAAGTAAACTATAATTTGAAATCCCTTGTTTATTTAATAACATATTTTTTTTGGTTTTTCCATGCCTCATGTCGTGCCGTACCTGGTTAGAACCGTGTCGTGTCGTGACTCGTGCCATGCCCGTCTAAGATCGTGTTGTGCCGTGCCTGTGTCGTTCTCCCTCAGTACTTCCGTGCCTGTATCATGCCGCGTGCCCGTGTCGTGCCGTGCTGTGTCTGGCTAGAACCATGTCGTGACTCGTGCCCATCCTACTTCCGTGCTGTGCCCGTGCCGTGCCCATCTAAGATCGTGCCATGCCGTGCCGTGGCAGGCCAACTTCCGTGCCGTACCCGTGTCGTTCCCGCTCACTTCCGTGCCCGTGCCGTGCTGCTGCCCACTAAGACCATGCCGTTCTCTTGCCAAGCCAGGATTAATCCGTGCATGTGCCGTGCCGTGCCGCCTTCAAACGTGTCGTGCCGTGCCGCCTTCAAACGTGTCGTGCCGATCCGGCCCATTTTACACCTCTAATTGTTTGTTCTCTCTTACAATCCACTTTTCTGATATCTCAAAAATGTATGTGATTTAGAGAACGAAGCAGTATATTTATAGGTATAGGGCAAACATCTAAGGAGAAATAAATATGGGCTCCTATTTAAATAAGAAATCCTAATCTCACTAGGATTTTATTTCTTATCACACAAATTATAATTTACCTCACTATAGAATTGTAATTGCACTTTCGCTCTTATCTCAATTATATTTCGAGTTCCATGTTATTAAATACTTATTAATCTCCCCATGTTAATATTACAGATACCCGTTGATTAAAATAAATTACTGACAGATCAGTCAATCTAGGGCTTCAAAACCCAGTTGTTGATCGGTCGAGCGTCTATTCGTTGGCTTCTTTCACTGTAGAACTGTTCTTTCTTTTTTGGGTAGGGGTCGAGTGAGGGAGATGATCCTCTCTTTTCTTTTTTGGCTGGAATAAAAGGGACGGTTATTATGGTAAAAATAAATATGACCATCTCTTTTCTTTTCTCACCTCCATAAAATTCAAACCAAAAATTATTCTTAAAATATTTTTCTATGGATTTATAAAAAAAACTAGCACTATCTGATATAGGATTTTTTAAACATCCGTAGGAACCCTACAAATTTTGAAAAAGCTTTACTGCTATCAAATTGAGCTAATTTTTTTCGAGGAACCAATGAAAAGTATTTAAAAATAAATGAATAGTTTGAATTGGTACCTGAAATGGGCCCCACAAAAAATAATCAATCAATAATATAAAATTGAGTGTTTGGTCGTTAATCTATGGCTTTTTTAAATTTTTTGGAGCCCCTACGAATATTAAAAAAGTCCTTACGGATAATGAATTGAGCTAATATTTTTTGCAAGAAAATAACTTGCCATTTGAATCATTTTTTCTGGGACCCGAAATAGGCCCACAAAATTATCTAACATCATGCCCATTTATTGTTGGGATTAAAAGCGGAAGCACTCAAGAACTAAAATTTGAAACACAACCATAATCGCAACCAATGGAAGTACGATGAAAAGTAAAATAGAGATAGACACACAAGAATTACGTGGTTCGGCAAAAATACGCCTACTCCACGGAAAGGATCTCGTTCTTTCACTATGAGAGAATTAATACAAGAGAACACCGGAATTTGAAAATCCAAACCCAAACCCTTATACACCCACTCTCACCAAGATCCCACTCTCACACAAAGTACCAGACTTGATTTTTACACTTGCCCACACGCTGTTTTTACACCTCTCTCTCCACCGAAAAATACTTCCTCTCAAGCCAATTTATATGCACCCACCAAACCCATGCAATAATAATCATTTTGTAGAGATTCGTAATTTTCTTTATTTAATTTTAATGTTTATAATTGAGAAAAAGGGTGAAAATGACGTAAATATGGATGTGGAGGTTAAATGTGCAAGAATGTGAAAAATATGGGTGTTTGTATATATTGTGCATGTGTGTATATGTGTGTGTGCCAGGGAAAAACTTTCCCATTTCCTCCTCTCTCCATCTCTTGGTCTCTCACGCTCTCTCCCGACTTTCTTCGTCTTTCTCATTCTCTCACCCAAAAACTCTCCTTCAAACTCAAAACCCATAACAATCAACCTCAACTCCATCTTCTACCTGCGTATTAGGGCTCGTCTCGCGTTGGATAGGGCTCGGTTCGGTGTATTTGGTTCAGTTTGGACTCCAGAAACTAGGGCTTGCTCAATCTCTTCGGTTTCGGCTTGGATACTCGAGGTAGAGAATTCTACATCTCTTTATATGTTATTTGAGTGTTCTTGTGTTATCTTTGAGCTTGTATTTGGTTGTTATTGAGATTGGATCGAAATCTGAAAGCTTGTCAAAATCGCCTGAAAAACACTCTCCCTACCAGTAAGAACTTTTCACCTACCGGTAGGACAAGTGAGAAATTTTTCCTCAAGCAGCTTAAATGTACTGCAGCTGCTTGCTTAACCTTCAACTTTACCTTCGAATAAGGTTGAATAAAAACCCCAAGCGTAGGGCTAGATTGTCGGAAGCATAGTAAACCGGTAAGACCGGGATCGTACCACAGGGAATTCGATGATAGCTTAATCGGATTGTAGGTTAATATGGTAGAGTGCGGCGTTCAAGGCGGCCAACTAGGTTTGCTTTTGAAACGGAGAAAAACGACAAGACAAAAGACTAGGGGAACGCTTTGATTAACTTCAAAGAGGCAAGTCTAAGGATCTTCTAACCCTTGACAAAGGACGTTACCGGTCCTCAATATAACTCGGGCGAAAGTCACGACCGCGTGCTCACGCCGGGAGAATTTAGCTTTAATGACTACATTTCAAGAAAGATATGATTTAGCGGAGGCGAACCAACTTGTTTGACACATTTATCGAAAACATAAGGGGCCACGAGCCCTCAGCGAGCCGTTTGCCAAGACTGTTTGGCAAACGCCTTACCGAGTAGTTAACACCCCTTGCTTAGACCAAAAATGCAAGTTGAGCTCTATTCCGTGAATCATGCTTTAAAGCCCGAGGATTCGAGAACCAAATAACTACCTCAGTCCTCGGGAAAGATTATCCTGAGACTTAGCCAAACGACTACTTACGCATACTTAAAGCATAAAACAAAGCATAAAAACGAGACATAAATTTTAACCAATAAAAACGGAAACAAACTTGATTTTATAGAGGATCTAGTCCACGGCTACAACATTAACAAACGGAAAAACAAAGAACGAGACTTACTTGCTTGAGTTCTTAAAGAAATAGCACACAAAGCTTGGAGAGCTTTAATGGAGTCTACCAACTAAAAAAAACTTAAAGTGATATTTTTTCCTAGCTAAAGAATGAGAGAGAGAAGGAGAGATATTTATACAATCCACCCTCTCTCTCATTACAAATATCCCAAAACAGGCCAAAAGTGGCAACTATACCACTAATGGAAAGTCCAAAAAGTAGAAAATTATCTGCACGAAACTACTTGTATCGATACAGCAATTAATCTGTATCGATACCAGTGCTCTACGGGCTAATTCCAATGCTCTGTTTCAATTTTGTATCGATACGGCCATTATACCCGTATCGATACCGCCTGCTTATCCCCTGCATCTCAAGCCGTGGCCTTGGCTGGGCCACCGGCAGCCTCCTAGCTCACCCGACACCACATGCCGTCACTCTTGGGTCGCCTTGGCACAAGTTCCACCGGGCATAGACACCCGTACTTGCTTGGGGCTTGGCTTGCCATCATAATACGTTGTTTTAACAACGTTTAACCTGAAATCATAAACAAACCACCTCACGTGCAACATTGAATAGAAATGTCAAAAAGAACATGAACACGCCACTAACTAGAGGACTTAAGACACCCCGATTGGACAATCTTGGGTGCTTATCACTGCTCAAATGTATTCATCCGCCTACCAGTAAGAAATTCCCACCTACCAGTAGGACAAGTACAAAGTTATTTCATGAAAATTGTTGGCCTTCCTGTTTCCAGTTTCTAGCGGTAGGAACTTCCACCTATCGGTAGGACAAGTGCAAAATTCTTCTCTTCTATCGGTAGAACTCATTCATCTACCGGTAGGTGATTGAACTGCTATAATGTCTATGAGCAGCTTTCCTACGTTCTTCCAAATCACTTTTTGAAGCTTCTCGTCAACTCTAATGGGTTTGTTTATGCATTCTTTCAAGTGTTTTGGAGAGTGTTACTTGTTTCACACTAGAGTGGTATCTGATAGACTTAAATGAACTCATTGAGTTAAGAAATGTGAAATATAAGTTGTTGCACGTTAAAATACGAACGATACATTTAAGTATGTAAACGATGCGCAAACACTCAGGGCCCATCGGCGGGTGGGTGCCTGGCAGGGGATATTGGGGTCCCATAATCAGCCCGGCAGGAGCTAATATTCATATTGAACACTCAAGGCCTAACCTTCGAGGTAAGTGCTTAGCAAAAAATATCGGGGTCCCATAATTAGCCCGGCAGGAGCTAATGCTCATATTGAACATTCAAGACCTAACCTTCGAGGTAGGTGCATGGCAGAGGATATCGGGGTCCCATAATTAGCCCGGCAGGAGTTTCGGCTCAGACACACTAATGATACGAGTTTCTGAGACACAAATAAAATGAATAGGATATAAGAGTATGTTGAGAAGAAGGATTGGTGATTGTTGGACACTTTGACCATGATGGGTTGTGTTTACATCCATTGTCGTTCAATTTCCTTCATTTGTTTATCCGTGTTGCTCATTTGTATATAGAGTTTGCGTAGACTTTTCTACTGGGCTAGTGTAGCTCAAGCCTTATATTATTTTCAGGTGCTAACCCGGATCAATAGCTTGAATGGCTGGAGTGCTTGAAGTGTGGATATACATTTTTGAAAGCTAACCAAAGGAGTTACTTATTCATCTTTGTAAACCTCTTTTGAAAGATGCATTTGTAACTAAAATTGTAATTCTTTGACTTGGAATATTGTAATTCTTAATCCTCTTTTGAAATTTGATACTTATGTTAATTTGGGGCTGTCGAGCCGATGTTGTAATATTTTGGAACCTTGTGAACTTGGAAGTATAGTTATGGGAATGAGAATACAATAATCTTTTGGGTATTGTATGAGATATCGTGAGGTTTTATTTGTGGAAATCATTTATACTTATGTTGAAAATTGAGGACGTGACAACTTGGTATCAAAGCATAGGTTTAGAACACTTAGAGACCATGGGGAGACGTTTCGTCTCATGGGTTCAAAATGTATGTCGCGCCTTCTAACATAACTTGTGCATGCTTGTGTGACTAACATTTATGTGATTTCTTGGCATTACATTTTCATTATCGTAGAGTGGTGTAGAGTTATTAACCCATGTCAGGAAGTTGAGGGTTTCGACCTCATAGTAATAATGTTGTGGTTAATAGTTTCTTTTTTTATATCATGTAGTAAGATGCCTCCGAGGATGCGTGATAGATGAGGTGGGGCTGGAACCCGAGGTGGTCGTGGTCGTGGTCATGACCATGGGGTACATCCTGAGGATGAGATTAGTCAGCTTGGGGAGAACCCAAGTGGGAATCCGAGGGCTGGTGTCGGTCGAGGTGCAAGGGTACCACACGCTTAGAACCAATTTGCTAGGGATCTCGTCGCAGCACTTACAGCTGCAAATCTTTTAAACCAAGCACCTAGAGAGAATGCTGAGGATCGAGCCATGTTGGCGATGCGAGAGTTTAGCCATAGGAATCCACCGGTGTTCGATGGGACTAGTAGCGACCCTTTGGTAGTCGACCAGTGGCTAGCTCAAATTCGTAAACTCTTTAGAGCTCTCAATATCACCGAAAACAACATTAGAGTAGGTATTGTGGTTGTTCAGTTGGTTAGGGAGGCCGGCGAATGGTGAGAATTAGTTATAGAGTCAAGGAAGGACGCGAGGAGAACGGCAAGGACCGCAGCTCAAACAAATGAACCGAATGTTGAGAATTTGAGTTGGGCTGAGTTTGAGACACTCTTTGAGGAACAATATTTTCTGGAAACTTCACGTGAAAATTTGAGGGATCAATTTGAGAAATCGGAGTAGGGTAATATGACTGTCTCGGAGTATGTGCAAAAGTTTCAATCCTTGTCTCGTTTCGCTCCGGAGTTGGTAGCGACAAAGGAGAGGAAGCATCGGCGGTTTGAGAAGGGGCTGCACAACACCGTGAGGAGGATGGTGATAGTCCAACGCAAGATGAAATTTTCTGAAGTTGTGGAGTGTGCGAGGAGCATTGAAATTCCGAAGGAAGCATAAAGGAATAAGGGCGTTTGGGAACCGCGACAACAAATCGTGAGTACGAGTTCTTCGCCGGGGAGCTTTGGGAGTCAGGGGAGGAAAAGGCCGAGGGAACCATCTCAGACACCGCAGGGTAATTTGTCGAACTTTAAGCCACCATCTTCTTCTTTGGGGACTTGGGGTGCTCTTTTAGACCTTCGCCCGTGTGTTACAAGTGTAACCAACCTTGACACATTTGTGCCCAGTGTCCACACATCGAGAAGGCTTGTTACATTTGTGGTAAAGCGGATCATCTTGCTAGGAGTTGTCCTCAGGGGTCAAGAGTGCGCAGTGAGTTAGGTTCCGTGCAGCAGCTGGGAACGGGACATAATGTGGGCCAGCAGTTCAGGGGCACTCAGAGGCAGCAGCAGTCTCAATTCCGTCAAACTACTTCGATTCAGAGTTCTGGTGTTAATAAGGGAGTGAGTTCTTCCACGCCTACTCAGGGTTCTGGTCAGAGGGGAGGTTTTGTGTAAGGTCAAGGTACCCAGGGGCGAGTTTACAACATCACTATTGCTATTCCACCTACCAATTCTCAGGCTCCGAAAACTTCTGTTATAAGGGGTATTTTTCTTTTGTTCAACTCCCTTGCTAAAATGCTCTTTGATTCTAGAGTATCGCATTCTTTCATTACTGCATCATTTGTGTGTGCCTTGGAATTGGAAACGGAGACTATTAGCCCTCCTTTGTTTGTTAAGACACCTCTACGGGGTAGAACGCCTCTTAATAGTAATTGTTGAGATTGTGAGTTGGTTATTTGCGATCGTTGCTTCGTGTTTGACTTTATTGTTTTGGGAATGTCGGGGTTTGATCTTATCTTGGGAATGGATTGGCTATCCACGTTTCATGGTACCATCGATTGTTTCAAGCGTCGAATTCGTATTTGTCCTCATGAGAGTCCTTGTTTCGAATTCTTTGGGGAGCGTCGGGAACCGTTGGAACCATATTTATGTGAGCCTTATGAGCAAGAGTAGGTTTACTCATTGTTGGCAAGCTTGATGTTAAATGAGGATGCCTTCGTGCGTGGGGAGTTACCCTTAGTGGTTTGCGACTTTCTGGATGTATTCCTGAAAGAGTTACCTGGCTTGCCTCCCGAGAGAAATATTGAGTTCACCATTGATCTACTTTCCGGTGCTCCTATTTTGTACCCCCGTACTGTTTCATGCCCACCGAATTGAGAGAGCTAAAGACCCAATTGCAGGAATTGGAGAACTTAGGATTCATCTGTCCAAGTACGTCTCCGTGGGGAGCACTAGCTCTTTTTGCAGAAAAGAAGGATGGTTCACTCCGTTTGTGTATCGACTATCGTAAGCTAAATCGAGTCACTATTAAGAATAAGTATCCTATGCCTAGAATCGATGATTTGTTTG
This sequence comes from Rhododendron kiyosumense, assembly GCA_019656275.1. Classification (NCBI taxonomy): domain Eukaryota; kingdom Viridiplantae; phylum Streptophyta; class Magnoliopsida; order Ericales; family Ericaceae; genus Rhododendron; species Rhododendron kiyosumense. The sequence continues at coordinate 36,231 of BPLS01031974.1, read as the reverse complement.
ATCAACTTCAGGGTGTGACCTATTTTTCTAAAATCGATTTGAGGTCCGGTTATCATCAGTTAAGGGTTAGGAGGGAAGATATTCCTAAAACCGCTTTCCGTACTCGTTATGGCCATTATGAGTTCGTTGTTATGTCTTTCGGACTGACGAACGTGCTTCTTGCCACAACCTAACCGTAAAAACAGGTTGATTTATCCCGAGCATAGTGATTGCAACCCTTTCAGTAGTCGTTGAAGTTTACCAAACGGCCGTCAAATTCAATTATTTATTTACCGGACTACAACTAAAGATTTGCATAGTATAGTGAGAAAGTCCGAGTCGATCCACAGGGAGTTCGAATATAGCTTGTTCGGATTTGTAGATGTAAGGTTTTCCGGCGTTTAGACGGCCAACTTTTGGTTTTCCCTTTGTAAGGTAAGAAATACTCTTATGAAAAGACTAGAAAATAAGTTTTTACTAGATTAAACAAGCGGCAAGGCCTAGAAGCTCCTAACACCCATAACTTAGGCCATCCAACCTTTCTCAACGAAAACACGGTTGAATCGCACAGCTTAGGCTATCAACCGGAAGGTTTAGCGGTGAAAATGGTTAGACTTGATATAGAGTTTGAATAACAAGCTAAACACAAAGCGTGACATCGCTCTCGGAACCATGTGAGCGAGCACATGATCACCGGAGATTAACAACGCCAAGACTTGAATTCAAACCAGATATCAAGGTCATGAACTAGAAGCATAGTTTGGAAAGCGAGCAAGTTCTTTGGTTCTTTCGGCAAACACGAGGCGAGACATAGCTCATGGAACCATATGAGCGAGCATATGATCACCCGAGGTTAACATCGACAAGTTTTGTTACATAAAGGCGAACCACGCACATTTCCAAATCATACCTCAAGTCTTATATTGAGAAAGGCAAGATAAACATAAGTCACGAGGTGTTAATCACCCCATGGCCGAGCCTAAACGACTACTCACACATAATGAAAAAGACTAGAAATCATACTCAAGGAAGAAAACATGATTAACCGATAGAAATGGAAATAAACTTGATTTATATAAAGATCCAACTAGTAGCTACAACATTAATAAATGAGAAAACATCAAAACACTTAAACTTACTTGAGTTCTTGAAGAGAATAACTTGAAAAGCTTGAAAGACTAACAATGGAAATCCTAGAGCAAAAACTAGAGAACTAGGCCTAAAGACTAACTAATGACTTATTTCTAACTAATGGCCATATATGGCATAAAGGGCTATTTATAAGCCTCAACAATCAGCCATACAATGGACCAAAAGGTCCCCAAAATATCCCCAAAACATACTAGAAGTAGAAACTTTCCATATATAGAAAGTTGGAAAAGGTTAACAAAAATCTGCACTATGGGCTTGGGTACCAATAGCTCAAAAACGAGGTATTGGTACCAACTAAACTGTCTTCCAATTCGAGAAGATGGTACCAATAGCTCAAAAACGAGGTATTGGTACCTCTGTGTGAAATCTGCAGAACAGGATCAGCTTAGGCCATCATGCCTTGTGGCACCCCGACGGCCTTCCAAAACTTGATTTCTTGATCAACGAGACTTGGCGGAGGTATGCCTTATGGCCTTGGACCCACGGATGTCCTCGGAAACCATCCTCGATGCATTAGGCTCACTTGAACCACTTTGGCACATTCCTTGCCAACCTTGACCTCCAGCCAATCTCCAAGGCTTCTTGTGACACCGTTAGGCTTTGGTGATAATGAAATGAGTACCGGCGAGCAATTGGACACTTGGTTCATCCCGGAACGTTGATTGGCATTCAAAACCTCAATTTAAGCACGTTTAACCTGAAATGCACACAAAAATACCTTACGTGCGATATCACTATAAAAGCTAAGTAAATGCAAGTTAAACCAATATAGTACGGGACTAGTCGCACCAAATATCTACAATATTGGGTGCTCATCACATAGGGCTAGGTCGTTGTCAACATAAATACCGGAAAGTCCGGGATCGTACCCACAGAGATAGTCTCTATAGCTAATTTGGATTTGTAGATGTAAGGTTTTCCGGTGTTTAGACGGCCAACTTTTGGTTTTCCTTTGCAAGGTGAGAAATACTCTTATGAAAAAGACTAGAAAATGAGTTTTTACTAGATTAAACAAGCGGCATGGCCTAGAAGCTCCTAACACCCATAACTTAGGCCGTCTAACCTTTCTCAATGAAAACACGGTTGAATCACACGGCATAGGTTATCAACAGGAAGATTTAGCGGCGAAAACGGTTAGACTTGATATAGAGTTTGAATAACAAGCTAAACACAAGGCGTGACATCGCTCTCAGAACCATGTGAGCTAGCACATGATCACCGGAGATTAACAACGCCAAGACTTGAATTCAAACCAAATATCAAGGTCAAGAACTAGAAGTATAATTTGGAAAGCAAGCAAGTTCTTTGGTTTTTTTGGCAAACACGAGACGAGACATAGCTCTCGAAACTATGTGAGCTAGCACATGATCACCGGAGATTAACATCGGCAAGTTTTGTTACATAAAAGGCGAACCACGCACATTTCCAAATCAAACCTCAAGTCTTAAGTTGAGAAAGACAAGATTAACCAAAGTCACAAGGTGTTGTTCACTCCGACGCCAAGCCTAAGCGACTACTCACACATATTGAAAAGACTAGAAAGCATGCTTAAGGAAGAAAACATGATTAACCGATTGAAATGAAAATAAACTTGATTATAAAGAGAATCTAAAGCGTAGCTACAACATTAACAAACGGGAAATTAACAAACGAACTAAACTTACTTGAGTTCTAAGGAAAATAAACTTGAACAACAATGGAGAACTCTCCGAGAGAGAGAACTAAGACTAGAACATAAAGTGGATAGATGTAAAGTGAGAGAGAAAGATGAGTATTTATACAACTCAGCCTTTTCTCACCTCAAAATATCCCTGAACTTGCCAAAAGTGGCAAGTATTCCATAAATGAAAAGTCTAAAAAGCAGTAAAAATATCTGCAGAAGACAAAAGTTATCGATACCTTTGCTTACCATAAGCAAAGGTATCGATGACATCCTTCAAATGATCCCCCGGAGAAAACTGGTATCGATAACTCCAACAAAATGTTATCGATACTGTAACAACCCCGATTCTCAAACACCTCTACTTGTCTAATGAACCCAAAGAACTAATCGAAAGATTTACGTTAGTAATTCAAATCAAGAAAGGCTTTCCCCCCACTTTCTTAATAAGTTACATAATTTTGCACATCCACCTTGTTACACTCCCTTTCCAACCCATGACCCTACTGCCTAAGAGAACACCCCCGGCTCTCCTCCCCCTCCCCCCTTCAAAATACCCTTCTTTCCTCCTTTATAAAAAAAAATTGGTTAGTCACCTCTCAAAGTTGTCTGAGATGGACACATCCCCATTAGCTTTTCCAGTTTCTTTTTTCCTCGTTTCTCCCCCTTCTCTTGTTTCTACTTCCTTTTGTTTTTATAATGCATGGTTGCTCATGAGATGCTAGTCTCAATAGGTAACACATGGCTATTTAATTTCCATTTTTGTTTTTGGTTTCATATTACAACCTTATCCCTTGCACACATCCAACATCACCACCTCACGTGCACACACCCAACATCACACGATTGACACTTGTTTTAAGATATTATATTCTCCAATTTCCACTTATACCTACCATTTCCTTTATTACAAGTAATTGGATTAAAAGAACCACCATAAACTCATTTTTTTGCATAAATAACCACAGTATTCAAAGTTCGGGTATCCTTCTCAATTTTTTTTGCATAAAGTTATTTTTGAATGCAAACTATTTAAAAGTTATGGGGATCAAAAAGTAGGTAGAACAGACATCTCTAAATCTAGCAGTTCAAGAGAGAGAGAGAGAGAGAGAGAGAGAGAGAGAAAGAAAGAGAGAGACGGTCCCCTTGCTTTTCAAGGGACCCACCACTAGGTTATTTCCGCTCAAAATCAAATCTGAACAGACTTTTTTTCCCTTTTATTCATCTCCCACTCATCTTTGAGATTTCACATTCAATAACATGTTTTTTCATTTTAACTCAAATTTTTCACTCCAAAACTGTGAACCAAACATAGTGATAGTGTTCGAGCTCAATCCTTTTGTTAAACGAGCCTAAAAGTCGAGTTCGAGCTCAAATGAGCCGAGCCTACACAAACGGCCGAACTTTTGCGAGCTGAGCCGAGTTTCGGAGTGTCGATCTCAACTTGTTTGATAAATGAGCAAAAAACTCGTGCTTAAGCTCAGCTCGATTACTAAAGAGTCGAGCCGAGCCATGAGCTGCTCAGCTCAGTTCATTTTTGAAAAGCTTTTTTTTTTTTTTGGTTTTTGAAGAAAACTTTTGGAGTTGGCAATAGTCAATTCCTTTTTTTTTTTTTTTTTGATCTAGTTAATAGTCAATTCATTCGAATCATTTTTTGCTGGATGTTAAAATTTCGGCAGAATCTCCGTTCGGTTCAGTAATTTTAGTTTACAGGAATAATTTGGTCATTTTAGTATATAGGGGTATAACGATAATTTTAGTATACAAGGGTAATTTAGTCATTTAAATGAATAAGGGTAATATGGTCATTGTACTGTATATGAGTAACTTCCCTATGGTTCCTAATTACTACTGCATTATTAGCCCTCTCCCAGGGCATGAGTCTCTCACATTCACTGTTTTTATCTCGTAATTTAGATTCTGTAGTTTTGTTATTCGTTGTTTAATTTCAGGTCATATCCGTAGATGGATTCACTGGGCTATACATAGATTTTTTAACGTGTATGTTTGAGCACTTAATCTAGCTACCTGTGGATTACCAAATACTCCTCTAAAGTCTTCTGCACGTCATTGCTGGGAGAACCCATGGTAATCTTATGCGGTGCTCAGGGGAATAAATTCCTGATCTCCAATGAGGGCAAGGTAGTCCAAGTTTGGTTTCCAAGTGCCATTAGCAAAGTATTTCCTAAACCAAAGGGTGAGTCTATGCATCAGTCGGCGATAAAAGTACGCAAAATTCTTGTTCCGTTTCTTAAAGCAGATGCTCTTCACAAGTACATTGCTATTATGGACTCAGTAATGAAGCGGCATTTAGAAACATACTGGAATGGGAAAGAAGTAGTAAAGGTTTCGGATGTTGCCCCAAGGTACACAATCACAATGGCGTGCAGGTTGCTTTTGAGCATTGAAGATCCCAAAAAGGTTGAAAAACTCGGGAAGCGGATTGGGGATGTGGTGAAAGGGACCATGTCACTGCCTATAAATTTTCCGGGGACAGCTTTCTACTGTTCCATAAAAGCATCTCAGGCAGTGAGGGAAAGAGCTTGCAGGAGTAATCACGCAGAGGAAAATAGATCTTTCGAAGAAAAGAGTGTTTCCAACACAGGATGTATTGTCCCAAATGCTCATGGCCAGTGATGAGAATGGTCACCATAGCCAACACAATGGTTGGTTTGCTTCATGGTGGTACTCACACTCTCAATGCTGCGACGACTTTCAATATGATGTATTTGGCAGAGATTCCTCATGTTTACAATGGGGTGCTTAGAGGTTAGTTGGACCAAAACCTGTATGTGCTTTTCTCCTTTGTGTTTTTATATCCCCATTAGTTTCCCTCCACAAATCCAATATACAAACTTCAGCTTATGGATTTTACAGCTCTGATACCAGTACGTCTGCCTAACGAATCTTGGTGTATTTCTTGATTTGACTGTTTGGGGAAAAAAGAGCAACTTGAGATAGCAAGATCAAAAGAAGCGAAAGTGTTGCTTAATTGGGAGGACATAAGTAAGATGAGGTACTCATGGAATGTTGCAAACGAAGTGCCGAGGCTGAGACCACCGTCTTTTGGTACATCCAGGGAGGCTATTACCGAGTTCACCTACTCTCGGTCTGGGTACAACAAGATTCCAAAGGGATGGAAGGTAAGCCATTAACTACAATTTTTCTCTATAAAATCTCTGGATGTTTGGATTGGAAATAAAGAAGTATTGATGATGACTTGTCCTGTTGTTCACAGTTACACTGGATGTCCCATTCTACACCTAGAAACCCGGACTATTTTCCAGATCCCAAGAAATTTGACCCATCAAGATTTGAGGGAAATGGACCGCCTCCATATACGTGTCCTGGGAATTAATGAGTATGCAAGGCTAGTGATACTTGTTTTCATACATAATGTGGTAACAAATTTCAGATGGGAGAAGATGAATCCTCATGAAAAAGTTGTCTATGATCCTCTCCCAAGGCCAACTCAAGGACTTCCGGTTCATCTTCACTGTCACAACCCCTGAAGTGGCTTGTCCATTTGACTCCGTTTTTGTTTTTTGCATGTACTCTTCTTGAAATGTGCTAATTCCAATTTGAAATTGGGAAAAAAATTTACATTCCTTGCTAGTATTACGATACGATATTCAGGTAGCATTTTTCTAATAATTGATTTTGGCTCGACATGATAATTCTAATATAGGAATATGCATGTGTTGAGTTTGATTAGAACCCGTGCATTATCAGCGAGGTTATAGGGCTTTTTTTCGAGCTGGTGATTCAACCATGGAACTTAAGGTCAAAGCTTCCCTCTGAGTGACACAGTTAGGAGCTGGAGAAAGAGAAACTAAGTAATAAAATCGTCGGCCATTCCCTTATTCGGATAGGGACCTTTTAGTTGTCAGAACTCTTTGGCTAATAGAGCGGTCGACAGGGTTGATTTTGGAAATATGCAATCTGATGCAATTGTATAGACGTATCAACAATGGGTCTGCTGGGTACAAATCGAATGGATATTCACATAGTAGCTGACTCAAAAGAACCAAAAGGTTTGCATTTGTACGACAAACACTGATGGACTTGTGGAATGTTGCAAATGAAGTATGGGGGACTAAAACAAAAAAAAATTACTAAGCGCTTCCAGAGAACCGTCATTCCTTCTCAGAGATGTCTCACCATTGGCGTGAGCTCTACCCACAAAGTACGTGACTCCTACTCCAATATATACTGGAAAAGGCTCCTAAAACACCAAGCAGCGGTGCTCCGAATAATCACTCTCTGACTAAAAGTATCACTAACTGGACCTATCACCTATGCCAGATCACTTATACCAAACAATGATAGATGGGCCTATAAATTCTCTACTGGTTTTGAAGGCATGCACATGTGCATGAAAGTTGCTCACAAGGAGGGAGGAGATCAAAGAACTTGGATTTTAGAGAGAGAGAGGGGGCAATCCAAAACTTGAACCTCTTATTACAGACGCGTCCTATTTATAAAGGACTCAACAGAAAATGAAATACAAATTAAAATAAAATTACACTCAAATTGAAATGAAGATTTTTGTCGGGTACACATTGGGCCCCATCGACACAAATATCTTCACCGAAAGCATAGTGTCATCAAACCAACTCCATAATTGAGCCGAAAGTAGATTTGGCTGTATTATGAATTATTGATGCTTTTCCTTCCCTTTTTTGGATGACAGCCTTTCTGCCATTAATTCAGTCATGCTGTCTCAAAAGTCACCTAAAGTCGGTGTGGTTGTTATATTTTATCACAACCACCAGGAGTATTTTATTTTTGATGTGAAAATTAGACTTTCGTATCAGACTAATAATTTCTTCGCCAAAATTATTTCTAGTTTGGAACGACAGGAGTATATGGGTTCATTTAATTGCTCAATGCGCTATTACTATTTTCCATCTTCTATAGGTAACCCCTCTGTCGGCTCCTCTCCTTTATGTTTTCATCTTATTTTTTTGTGTGTGTTCTTGACATAGAATTTCGCTGTAAAAGAAAATTCCCTTTCGTTTCTTTGTCGTATCTATTTTGGAGGAAAATGTTTACCACTTGAAAAATAAAAATTGCAATTTCATAACTTTCTTGATAACTGAACACCTTTGAAAGTTACAAA
>BPLS01031974.1:0-28308 GCA_019656275.1 Rhododendron kiyosumense | reverse complement strand
AATATTCGACACTATCATGATCCGCACTAACTCTTCGTCTTGGGTCAACAACAAACAGAAACACTAGGAGCCCAATAAGGGAACTCAGAGTAGCCATCATAATGAAGGCCACACGCCAGCCAGCCAACCCCCAGAACTCATGACCAGCCATAACCGTAGCGACAACTCCACCTCCAATACCACCCACCATCCCGACAAGACTCAAACACCCAAATCCAGCCCCCCTCACACCATCCAAATAGCTGTCAGCAATGAACGACTGAAGTGACGGAATCACAATAGCCAGTCCAACCCCATTTACTGCTCTCCAGAATGCCACTTGCATAAAATGCTGGCTTGCACCCACTGCAGCTGTTGATAAGGCCCAGCACAGGGTACCCATTGCAAGAACTGTTGGCCGGTCATAGCTGATTACCAATACACCTGCCAAGGGTGATGCCAGTCCCCGCACAAAGTTCCTTATGAATGTGAGATACCCTAGATCAGATGGCCCAGCATTGAAAGCTTCACTGACTTCTTTGTAAACAGATGGAAGGAGGTTTTCATCGGCACGCTCCATTATAGCGGCCATGTTGATGATAAGAAGAGAGAGAGAAATCCCAAAAAGTGTTCTTGTTCTGTAAAAAGTAGAAAAATTGAGGATTAGAGATAAATTCAAGTTTCAGAAGGTTACTTTATTCTGACAGAGCAACTAAATTATTAAAGAAAGAGACAAATTGCACATCGAAGAGCATCTCCACTGGTTAGGAAAATCCCTCGCCATTGCCGAAAATTGACCGAAGTGAGCAAAACTGCAGCTCTGTTGTTGAGCAATTGCTTGACAAAATTTGCCAAAGCCCTTTCATGTGCCAAATTTTTGGAAACTTACCATATGAGCAAATGGTTCTTGGTGAAAGGTAGCTCTGCCAAAATGGGATTGCACCAGTGAAGCAGAAATGCAATTTTTGGCCATTTGACGCTATAGCTACACAAAAAAGACTTAACTTTGTAAAATGGCAATTGCCGGTTGAGATGCTCTAAGTGCTTACTAGTCCTATTCTAGTAAAGAACATTTAGCTGCAATAAACAATGGCTATCAACAACCAATATTGGGTAGCAGAAAACAGGGCGTTTAGCTAGAAGTTGTGGAGTAGTTCTTGCAGTGTACTTTGTAGTCAAGTTGTTTCCACTAAACTAAAAGTTGTAGAAAATGTGTTGCGTGTTTTATTTGAAAATGTGTCGGATGTTTTAATTTAGTGGAAACAACTTAACTTTTGACATAAAGTTTTAGTTAGTACAAACAACTTAACTAAAGTCAAACAAAAATAGTGAAAACAATTAAGCGGAAACGGGGTCTAAGAAGCAGCTATTGCATTATTCATGAAAAAGGCAATCTAAAGAAGCTTGGTGGCACATATAAAGGCAAGTGGCAGCACTTTCAGGGAAGGTTTATTGTTTATTTGAGAACCCAATATCCAATATCTACTCGTAATTGCCCCAATTTGAGATCCAGTGGTATACTATTTGATGCTTTAAAATATGGTCATAAAATATCTGCTCCATGAGTATATTATGCAAGAGAAATTACTTCTCAAAGTAGTGAAATGAACATTTTCTGTTACCAATCAGGAGATAAATAACAAAGAAGATGAGAAGCAGTAGATTTTCATTGCAAACAAGCAAGTTAGCTCTGTACACACTCTCCACATGGTTGCAGATTGTCCCTCTTTTTACTGTTTAGTAATTCGCATGAAGAGAAAACAACCAAAAGAAAGGCAAGGGTGATAGTTTTGAACCCCAGAACAATAACAAACCGAAAGCAACGAAGGCACTAAACCAGCCTTTCGGTAAACCACATACACCGCAGCCCACCCTCAATCTTTTTAGCATGTCCATCTTAACACCTGCAGTTCAGCTACTTTCCCACACTCGTGAGTACTAGCATTTTGCAACATAAAGCATGGCTAACAGCCTAGCATTATATATGACTTTCATGGACTGTTCAATCATACTCCCTCCATTCCTAATTGTTAGTACCTTATTCCATTTTGGGATGTTTCAAAATGATTGTCCTTTTTCCAAAAATAGAAGTAGAAATTTGATGAAATTCCAAAAATGTCCCTCATGTGAATACATGGTGCAAAATAGGTAGAATATAGGGGTAATGGTGGAAAATAGGTGTAATCATTACATGTCTCCTAAAAAAGTTGGAATTCCTAAGAGGGACTAACAATAAGGAACAGAGGGAGTTTAAAAGATGAGGACTTTTGAAGTACTCTGAAGGACGAGTTATCCTCTTGTCCACAATTCGGAACTTTTTTCCGTGAAGAAATGCATCAAAGTATGAGAACAACTCATGAGAATTCTAATTCAAACTCAGAAGGATCAAGCAAGAATCGGATAAAGACTACTTGTTAGAAATACAAGTAAAAGACTGGTAAACTAGAATTTAAAATTTAAGAGAACTTCTCCACTAAATAAATCTCATGATTCAATCAACTACAGGAAGAGAAAGACCAAAGGACCTGACAAACAAACTAAAGGGTAAATTACAGCACGGCCCCTATAGTTTACTCTCCGTCTTAATTTGGTCCCTACGCTTTCAATTGGCTTCCTTCAAGTTTAGATTGGTTTCAGTCTAGATTCTAGTGCACTACAAAATAATAGAACTTATGCTTACCAAAGTCCGTCCAATGATTAAACGGGCTTCACTCAATATTCCCAAGCCCCATCCCCTTGAAGTTTTATTTTTCAAGTCCGTCCAACTAATTTATTTACTTTACCCAAACATAGCACTTCAGAAATATCAATCAATCACTCATAATCCAGCAGATCCCTCAAACATCAAATACAAAAACCAATGAAGGTTTTGCAATGTTTTAAGTGCTCCAATAGACTCTTCAACCACTCACTCACCCTTCGAATTCTTTTTCTCCCTTTTGAAATTTGACATTAGAGTAGCATCCCTAAAATACGAAACCCTGGTTTAAAAGGCAATTTGATATTTGAATAATCTGTTGGAGTGCACAATTAAGGTAGCAAAGTACACTTTGGACAATAAAATTGGAAGAGTATGCCGGATTGCACTCATTCTTCAAATTGCAGAGTGAGGTCGCACAATACAATTTTGATGAAATTTTTTGAGATATCTACTCCCTCTGTCCCATTTGTTGTAATAAACATTTTGATGAAAAGTCTGCTGGCCTTCTTTTGATTGCACTATAAAAACTCATTCTTCAAATTGCAGAGGGAGGTAGCACAATACAATTTTGATGAAAATTTTTGAGATATCTACTCCCTCTGTCCCATTTGTTGTAATAAAACATTTTGATGAAAAGTCTACTGACCTTCTTTTGTTAGGAAAACCACCGTTAACTACTGGACTAAATTGTCACAAAATCTAAAACTCGAAGGTTAAAAACTTAAAATAAAAGAAATTAAAAGTGGAGGGACCGAATTGAGACTAGGAGCAAACTACAAGGACCAATGTTGTAGTTTACTCTAAATTAAACTAGGCTTCATCAGAGGAGCTTGAAGATAGGCGATAGAAAAAAAAAAAACAGCTTTCAAATAAGGCCACTTAAGGCCGGTTTCGTTATTCGTAAGAAATAAGCAATAAGCAAGTCCAATAATACAAAAACTTGTTTGATTACATATTGCTTATTCCGCATTATGGTTGTTGGTTTCTTTTAAATAAGCAATTGGCTGTGCCAAACCCTCCTATTTTCTCAATGCTTCATTTTAAGCAAATAAGCAAGGCAACTAAGCTGGCACTTAATGTTAAAATAAGGTAACCAAAGAAGCCCTCATAAGATTTTGAAATTTCTCAGCCCGCTTTTTCATTATTATTATTATTATTAGGTACAAAAAGTCGAGGATGAGAATACGATTGGGTTGAGGGAATGAATTCCCACTTAGTTTTGTAATCTCATTCCGCCATGAATGGAACCGCACATTACTTAACATGCCTAGACACAGCCAAACAACAGAATGGAGAAGAAATGGAAGAAGAGTTCTGTCTACTTCATTCCTGCCACCAGACATACATAAAGGACGAAGACTACAATGCCTCCTCAAGAAAGAGTAGTATGGGTTAAGCTAAAGGCTCCACATATACAGCAATATCAACAAGTTTAAGATTGGAGAAAATAAGTAATATGGTCAATTATTGGAATCAGATACCGCCTTTGACAGAAAAAACGGTGACAACAATAAAAGGCAATTCAGGTAGCAGTGTAAGCCTTGCCATGTTAAGTTTTATTTATTACAATGTGTGGGCTTGGAAGACATTCAAAATAGTCAGGACACAATTCAACACGGACACAAGTCACATGACAATAAAGAAAAGTATTTCTTATTGTGAACAACTATTTCTTCATTTTTATATCGACACTACAAAACATCTATAATTTATCTTATCAAGATAGAAATTTCTACATTGTACCATTCCAAAAGAAGTGTATAGCAAACAGTCACGGTATCATCTCCAGGAAACTCTATTAAAGCAAATTAAAAGTTGTGAGTTTAGCAGTTAAAGTAAGAACTAAGAAGTGTAAAGAAGAGAGCATTTATAGTCCATAAATACGCATTGTTTCTACCATTAAGTCTAAATTACTTTGTTCGAACTTACTATGTATTTCATGTGTCTCTAGTTGACATGTGTGTCATTTAACTCTGTTCAATCATGCAAAACTTAAAGCAAGTCTCGATGAATCCAACGAGTGTCAATTTTATGAAGCACTGACACACCTAATTAATCGGTGTATCCTGTGTCGTTGTCTCCATGTCAAGACACGCCAAACATCTAGATACAAAACGACACCCACATGACGTGTCTACCTACTTTTCTTAGTTTTTAAGCAGGGGCCACACTGTTCACATGTGAGTTTCACTTCTTTGGAAGTCACTTACCGGTGTCGAACATTTGGCGGACAGCGATGCTCTTCGGATGCGTCCTAGTCTCAAATCAAAAGTGTCTTCTTCTTTTTTTCCAACAATATTCATTTGAACACTCAGGGGACACCCTAAAAAATGCTAGGACACGTCAAGGCACTCTATGGACACTCAAGGGGGTCATCTTTTCACGTGATAGGTAAGGGTTGAGTAACTATACAGACATGTATGAAAGAATCAATACTTTTGGTTGGATCCCTTTATGTGAGTTTAAAACGGGTAAACGTGAAAAATGCCATATGTGGTAGTTTATTGATGTAGGAAGTTTGTTTTTATTGTTATCTTGCGTCTTTGTAGTATATACAAATTATTTCTTTTCATTATTGTGTCCCCAACGAGTCATCGTCTCAAATTTTCAGAGATTTGTGTATCGCATTGTCAAGACCATGTTTGTCTCGTGTCATGTGTCTGTTTTCTGTGCTACATAGTTTGAAACCTTTAGGGAAGATCAATTTATGAAAACTATTTTCGAGGTTAAACTGCAAGTGAAGAAAAGTTCAAGAGGATACCCTTGTTTGACTTATAATATATAGAACTTAAAGTTGCTATAGAAAACTTAAAGTTAAGAGCTGCAAAGAGATATATTAATTGTTTTGGACATAATATTCATATGAATAGCAACAAAATATGTTTGTATCTAATCATGTTATTGTGTTCCTTGCCCTACAGCATCCGTGATCTAGTATTTCAATAATTGTTATGCCTATGTCTCTGTCCGTGTTTGTGTCCGTGCCTCTTAGGTCTTAATCTATGTCTCTCAGTTTCCCCCAAATTAGTACAAGCCATGGACTCCAGCATGGCATCCTTGGTTAGATGGAGGCGATGTTTGTCATTTTATCCATTATATCAATCTCAAAAACTTACGCTTTTCCAATTTTCATATCAGAACTACAAGAAGGAATTTCTAAAGCTGGTCCCGCACTGCATGATCTGCTAATGATTATCAAATTGGAGAATAAATAAAGCAATAAATCCCATTGCTGCTTGGAATCTCAAATTCAGGTTCCAAATTATACAAACAAGCCGAGCTTTTGAATATTGAGCTCAGCTCATTTACTAAACGAGCCTAAAATTTGAACTTGAGCTCGGGCTCGATTACTAAACAAAGTCAGATTCGAGCCAAGCAGGTCGGTTCGTTTGCAGCCACCCATGCAGAGCAAACAATATGGTACAGGAATCAATACAACTATATATGCTAGAGTATATTCTTAATAGCATGGGCTGAAATGAGAGAGAGAGAGAGAGAGAGAGAGCATACTTGACATTGGCTTTGAGGTGTATTGAAGGAGGGGGGTGCGAATTGGATCGACCGAGAAGACGGCGAAAACTGCAGGTCCTGAGGCCCATCGATGGAGGACCCAGAAGTCAAAGTATATTTGTTGTAGTGGTACAGCTGCTTTCTTCTTCTTGGACCATGGTGATAACTCTGTGGCCGATCTGGGACGGCCAAAGATCTCCATTTGACGATGAATTACATCGTAAGATAGGGTGCGACGACCCGAGAGTAGCCACACGAGGACACGGCGGTAATTTCAGAGAGAAGCATATTCAAAACTGGAGTATAGTAATAATCAAATATGTATCTCGATCTCGATCTGGGGTTGGAGTATTCTATGAAACTGACGTATGAAAAGGAAAGCAAGCCAACTCAAGAATTCTCTCTCTCTCTCTCTCTCTCTCTCTCTCTCTCCATTGTACTTAAAGATTGGAAAATGGAGGTCGTAATGGGATGGAAATACGGGCCGGGTGCACTCCATGTAGTCAGAAGACAGAAATACTTTGGGCCTTGTTCCTCCAAGAGATTTAAGGGCTTTTTGGGTTTTTGAGTCTTTTTTACTCAATTTTTTTTGTATTTTTTAATTTTGCATCAAACTTTTGTGAATTATTATTTTGTCTATATGAGTGAAATTGAAAAATTAATTTTTTTATTTTTATCCAAATATTTTTAAAAATATCAAAGACAATGCCCAAATATTTTTTATCTAAATTACTTTTTCGATTCCATTCTTCGATACAAATTTATAATTCACAAAAGTTTGGCGCAAAACTAAAAAATACAAAAAAAAATTAATGAACACGAAAAGCCCCTAAAGCTAGAGGAACAAGATTCCATCCCAAATTGCCCATCTATTATCACTATTTTAGACCTTTTCCATATTTTTTAATTTTTAATATTTTTACTTGTAAGATGAATATTCTTATTTGATATATTTTAAAAGAAATTTTACATTATGAAATATAGAAATATATTTTTAAGTGACATGAATGTCCAAAAAGAGACGAGCGATTTGGGACGGAGTGTGTATAATTTAGTGAGGAACTATAAAATGCAAACGCCAACAAATTAAATATATTCAGTAATAGATGGCAACAAGAAAACAATTTTTGCACCGGAATAAAATTGAAGTTGACGTATTCATCAATAAAGTTAGTCATCGGCAATAAATTATTGCCACGCCATCAAGGCATCAACTATGTAAATGTATGAGAGTGTACTAGCTCATCCATCCAAATTCAATTTTTTTTTTAAGAAATTTACCCTTTACCATTTTTTTTAAAAAGGTGAATAACTATCACATGATAACTTTCAATTTTTTTTTAATGGTGGGTGTCCCAAGAAAGTTTGCGCACACCTTGGACTTTTTGTACAGCCCTTTCTCACAATTGTTTCACATGCGTAAGCATGGGATGAGATGGTTCTAAGAGTTATTGGTAAGGGAATCGAGGGAATCAAACCTGAGATTATAGGATGTAGCAAACAGGTAAATTCCAGGCTAAGATCACTTGGCCAATCCCTAGGTTACACGTGATCAACTCTTATTAGCTATGAAGTGAAACTAATGCAAATAACAAACTTATTCCCAACAAATCTACGACCCTCATGAATTTCTATAATACAAAGCAGAATGATGTAGGGCCCCCAAAAGATAAATTATTGTAATGGGTAGGATTGAATTGATCCAGTGAGTGATGTGTGTTCTCCTACTCTTAAGAATATACACATACTTTTTCAAATTTATTACAAAAATGCCCTAAATTTTTATTTTTAGGTAATCAGCCATGTCGATGTGGATAGTACCATAGGCACGGACAAAACCTAATTTCTATAATGATGAAGTAAAATTAGTAGATAGCTTTCTTAAAATTGTAAACAAGGGAATATCCTTTAGCCAAAAAAAAACAAGGGAATACCAAACTAATCACCTCCAATCACAACAAAGAAATTTTTTACTTTTTATGGTGATGAACTAAAGACCAACTTTTTTCTCTAGAACTAAGGAGAAAGACTGGCTTTGGGTATATATAATATACATATACACACAAATTATTTATACTACTGATCCTAAAATTCTTGTTTTTAAATACTTTTTAGTTATTGCAATAAGTACCCTATTGCATAATTTTGGGAGTAGGAACTACATCACGTAGACTCGGTGTATTGTCTAATAAGGGCGTAAACAGTTTGGTTTGACCCGTTTATTCCATTTTCCTATTTGTTACTCATGCTACGTTCATTTAATAAGAACAATAACCACGGTAGACTTCCACATTTTACACTTCGTTTTAAACTACACAAGTTAGCATTAGTCCAAGACCAATAAAGAACAACAAATAATATGTTTTTTTTTTTTGAGCCAAATAATATGTTGAGTTGAATCCTTCAAATGCAGTGTGTTTCGTTGTTTTTATTTAGCCTTATATTTTCTGTTTAATTAATAACCATCCAGTGTAAATAAAATTGCTCTCACATTAGACAAAGCACCCTACTCAGAACACGAGCCAGCATAAATGACGGATACGAAGCGCCTTAATAAAATCATTGGAAAACACAATGTTAACAGAATACGGCATTAAAAAAAAATATTCCAAATTCAATTGAGTGCATGTGCCTCGAAAAACTATTTTCTGAACTGAACCCCATAATAATCGGCTTTTCTAATCTTAGCAAGTACAGCAATTGTGTATTCTAGGGTTAAAGGGCTGCAAAATTCGAGGGAGCAATCAGCAAATTGTAAGAATAAAATAATCAAAATAAAACCCTGTCCATACAAGAGTACTAGCGAATGCTCGTGCCTGAAGGCACGATGCAACACATTTTGATAAACTATTGGTCGAACAATGCGCAAAAGGAGGATCAAACTAAACTTTGGTATATGTGCAGGACAAATCGAGATGTAGATAATATTGGAGTTTTACACAAATTTTCAAAATTCATAAATCCCCTGACACACGTAATAAAAATTAAATACTGTCAAATCAAATATATTTTTGTAAAACTTAACCTAACAAATAAAAAGTCATTATGATATTTTCAATGTCTTAAGAAAACTCTTATCACGACGACCTCATTGTCTCTTTGCCAGTCCTCGACTTCCTACATAAATAAGAGTAAGAATTATTAAATTCATCGCAAATAAATATGAACTGACAATGAAATAAAAAAGACAACTTATTACCTTTGAAAATGTGCCAACACTCTTCCGACCAATCAACTTTTAATACAAAAGTCACCACATGGGCACAATGTTCAAGGCACCAAATTTTGGAGCAAGAATAATAAATACGTATGAGCATTCATAAAATTGAGAAATATAGTCTTTGAGTATTTGCACCCTATTATTTTGGCACAACATCACAGATAAAGGTATTACTATATTATTTTAATTCTGTTCATTGTGATTTATATACAACTTTTTAGTATTTACCTTTGACATTAATTTCTTCAGACATGAGGGGACACATTGTAAGATGAATTCTACCTTCGTATCATTTACCATTTGGATGAAAGTCAGAAAAATGGGGATAAGGGACATCAACATTTAACAAAATACAGAGATGAACAAAGCAACATTTGAAAAACATGAAAGAATAAAATCGCTAAAATCAATTCAATCTCAATCTGAAGAATTTATTTAGCCATTGCATTATTGGATCATATTCAATCCTCAATAAGTTTTCTATCATTCACCACTTACTGCTCTAAAGGCATAAATAAGAAAAGATTATTTTACACACATCTAACACACAATTACAATGCCCAAAACAAAATATTATATTGTATACCAATAGGGTTCACATCTCTGCGACCTGAAAATGGGGCAAGAGAAAAAACAAAATCTATATGATAAGTGGTACTCATGATATTGAGGGAATAACAATTATGCCAAGTCGACTTCTACTTTAATTGAGTGTTAACAATTTGGTTAAGCTAAAGTCAAGAATATGTTTGCCTTTGCTGCACTTTTCAGTGAAAGGTAGGGGTAGAGGGCTTTTTCGCTAAATTGGTAGTAATTTTGTACTTGTGAGATCGCTAGACTTCTGAGTTGGATTTTTGCCATTTATACTGAGAATCAAAATTCAGTCAAGTTAAACTACATACCTGAAAAACTACAACAAAAAAGAAGGGAAAACATTAAGGAGAGGTTTCCGATACAGTTAAGGCTCCGCACGCCAATCCACAACGTGAGTGTGTCTAGTGCATGTTCATACTTGAAGGCACGACGCAAACACACAAATTTTAAGAGGTAGAGAGGGAGAGGGAGAGTGAGAAAGAGGGAGAGAGAGGAAATAAAACCTGGTAATTTTCACAACTCAACTGCTATTCAATGGCGTGAATCTCGTTGCTTGAGTTTGTGGTTTGAAGGAGGAAAATGGTTAATCTGTGTGTGCTGGAGAAGAGGAAGAGAAGAAGGGAACTTGTATATTTGGGAAGATATTTTTAGGACACGTAAATCATGCTATTAGATTGGAAATCATGGGATTTAGATTAAGAGTCCTACTATGATTAGGGAATGAAACTGATTAGTGATAGCGATCGAAGGAATTTTGATCTGGTGGGGTTTCAAAATAAAGTCCTATAAGATTAGGGAAATAAGAAAACAAAATTAGTTTGAAATTAAGAATTTTGATTTACCAGTTTAATTTTAAGGGTTTAAATGATATACTATACTCATGGAACCATCCATTTTCGGTTTGCTCCGTTTATATTTCGATATTTAACAGGCAGATTTTATTGGTTCAGATTTCCATTCTCTAGTAAAAAGGCTAAATCAATTGACAATTGCTATGGATTACTTTTCAATTATATATGGATTGCCATATATGTACGTATTCTCCTTTTCAGTTTATAACCGATCCCATAAATCATGGGATTTCAAATGTTTGGAGATAATATACGAATTGAATTTTAATTAGAAGGGCGTTTTCTTTTTAATCGGAATGAGTATTTTAGGTTTCCTTTCATTAATTCTTTTCAAATATGTCACTGGCTATTGTGTGATTTTGGATACCAAACATACCATTTTAATCCTTCCGTAAATGTCAATAATGCATTTACCAAAAATCCCTCCCATGTTTACTTGTTCAAACTTACCAAAAATGCATTTAGCAAAACTAAAAATGAGAATCAAAACCCAATCAAGCTTTCATTACCAATAATCGACAATCATTCATTACCAAAAATTGTTCATTAAAAAAATCAAAAACTTCCCGTAAATTAAGTCTTTGGCAATCAAGTCTTTGCCAATAAAGTCCCGTGCATATTATTACCATTACCAAAAATCTGTCATTATATACTTTCACCCAATCAAGTCTTTTTATTTACGGGCTTGCCATTGCAGAATGGAGGGTGTAAATTTTTGTAGGAGACAAATCTGAGCGTTGGTTGTCTTTTGGATTCAAACTCAGACCTCCCTTATTATATAGACTAGGATTTGCCCGTGCCTTGTTGCGCAACGTGAGATCTAATTAGTGGTAATTATGTAATTAATATTGTTTGAGAGTGAGAGAGAGAAAACCCTAAGATTTATGGAGTAAATCAATAGTTAGGATTTGTAAAGAGATAAGATTCAAAAATCGTTCTCCTATATTATGTAGATGGCCATGACGAAATTAGGTCCAACTGTTAGGTGAATGACCGAAAGGAGACTAAACAAAAGATAAATGTATATTTCTTTCTTCTATCTAGGTATTCTGACAAACGTAATAAAAATTTCTAGAGTTCCAAATGCATAAAAAAATTTCAAACCCGAAAAAAAAGAAAGAAAGGAATAATTACTATATCATTCGGTTTTAAAGAATGAGAGAGTTTTAGAATCTGATTTGAAATAAACATGAGAGAGAGAGAGAGAGAGAGAGAGAGAGAGATTGATTTGGATCTTTTCAAAAAATGGCCAACCCTAGAATCTACGCCGTTGAATTCAATGGATCACTCTAGACCGTTAGATTTATGTGGCACATAAGATTCAAAAACCCTTCTATCTTATTATGTAGATATTTTATTGTTGTGTGAATAAATCTGGTCTGGTTCGGTTTATTTCTGATTGGAGGGTGGTGAACCGAATCAAATTGATTCTGTTCTAATTGGCTAAAACTCAAACCAAACCATTTACCTCAAGAAACCAAACCAAACCACTAGTCTTGTCTGGTTGCAGTTTGATTTACCGGTTGAAATTAAGGGTGTTCAAGAGAACCAAAACAACCGCTAAACCTGTCTGATCCTGGCTGAACCGTCACATTTGGTTTGGTTTTACATTTCAGTGTTCTAGCTATGGTTTTGAAAGAATAAAAACTACCGGTCCTCTTGCTGGCAATTAGATTAGCTTAGAAAGAATATAAACCAACGTTTTTGTTCAGTTATGAGTTCTTAACTTTAAAACCATGGTTAGAACCGAACTTGAATACCGTTTAGCTATTTAACGGATTGTTTTCATTAACTTGAAGTTGCTTTAGTCATGGTTCCCAATATTAATTAATGAAATTTGTATATATAAACATTCTATGAGTTGTTTATGCACTAAAACCTCGTTCTGTTTTCTCCAAGAAGTAATTTTTTCAAAAAGAAAGTAATTGCAAACTTAAATATAATGAAAATGAAAAATGATTTTTTTAATTTTTTTTGCACCGATTAAAAGATCTCAATGAGATCTATCAAACAAGATTCATATTGGTAGGAAAATTATTTGCGTAAACACATAATTGTTGAGCTTGAAATTGCCTTCTTTTTCAAAAAGTTACTTTTTCTTAAAAGCGGAACACCGTCTAAATTGTAAATGATTTTGAGTTCATGTGTTCTGTGAAAAAGTGTCCAAGTGTTAGAATCAAAACAGAACCAAAACCGATTTGAACTTGCAGTTTGATTTTGGTGGGGTTGATCAGAATTTTGAGTTATTTATTAATTTCTAAAGTTTTGCACAATAAAAGATGTTAGAATTACAGAGAAAGGAAAGACGTGGCCCTTGTTTTGTTTGTTCTACTTCAGAGGTGAAGCAACGTTAAATTTGTTTCCGGGCCGTGATTGCGTAAGAGCAAGTCCAATGGTGTTTGGAAAAATGAGTATAGTCATTCCCATAATTTGGCACCCAAGAGTGCTTTTGGGCCAAATTATTGGAACTGCCTCTCCAATGGCAATGGTTTGGTTCCACATGGAACCAAACAGTTTTAAATTTAACTTTTTCTCCACTTTATTTTTGGGAAGTGCTACAATACACACCCCTTATTTGGGTGTGTATCATATGCACCCTCATTGAAATACACTAAAATGTTATGAACCTCAATTGTTGAATGGAGATTGAGAAAAATGTGATTGTTGAATGGATAGTGTTGAATGGAGATTGACAAAAATGCATATGATTGAATGGAGTTGTTGAATAAAATTAAGCTCTGTAAGTACCATCAAAACGAAATTCTTCCAAGCATTCTCAACAATAAAAGAAAGGGGAAAAAATATGGGGGAGTCTTGACTTCTCATAGAATAAGGAGAAATTCATTTACTATTCCGATCAAGACATTAATTAGTCAGGATCCAATTATCGGCAACTTGCAACCACATCCAAATATCATCGGCAGCAAGTCCAAAATAGCCAGTTTTCCAACCCCAATGGACTTTGCTGCAAAGGAAAACGAACAAATGACCCTTGTAAACTGAAGATAGAGCCATAGAGGCGTGGTATGGTCCGGGACACTCGGTTTATGAAAGTGTTTGGGAAAGGAAATGGATGGTCCTTCACAATACTGAGAATTTGGACCATTTATTTCTTTCTCGGATATTTTTATGGACCGAGTGTCCTAGATCCTAACGCTTTTGCTGAAGATTAACTTGTACCAAAAAGAAGAAGAAGAAGATAACATCCCATAGGACACATACTGTCTACAGTGCTAATATGTGCTGAATTCTTCTAAACTCAACTTATTTCTTTGTTTTGTGTGCTTTGTTCGTCTTTTCTGAATTTTTGTAAGATTCGCGTGATTTTTTTTGGATCAAGCATCCGTCTCGATAAGAGGAGTCTAAAAAGTACAAAATTATAACCAAAAGCAAAAAAAGAGTTCACTAAAGACGAAAAAATATCAAACAGTTATTTTTTGGAACTTAAATGTCATTTTATTTGAATTTTTTTAACATCGATCCATATTTTTATACTTTTCAGATTTATTTCGTCGAGACAAACGATTATCTCCTAAAATCATGTCAAAAAATTACAAAAAATAAAAAATACAAAAATAAGTTTCAAGACTTACAAGTTTAAAAGAATGCAGCTGTACTGCTATCTGAAAAAATGAAAACTACAATACAGCCCATGGGCCATGGTTCTGTTTTTAAACAAGGAAAAAAAATAAAAATACGAGGCCCATGACAGATTCGCCTCTTGAGTCCAGTAACAATATATCCAAATTAAAATCATGGGTTAACTTAAGAGGCTTCCGTTTTTCTCCGAACTTAAAAGAGGCTCGGATCATCTGCAATCTTGGCTTCGTCTCCAATCTTGGCTTCAAAACGTCACATCTTTTTTTAAGACTTATATGACAATTTGACATATTCGATGTCGACTCTAAAATAGTCGCTCCAACTAATATGTCAAAATTCTTATTTAAGTATGTCTTTTCACCTTATTAAAAGATAAATATTGAAATGTGCTTATCAAAAAGTGAAGTGTCAAAAATCGATTACCTTATCTAAAGGCGGCCCTATTTTTTGAGATGGTCCACCCGCGTAACATATGACAAAATCCGCATGCAAAAACACTGTTGACTAGTCTTCCAATTAATTTTAGCTGTGAGGGTCCAATGTGTGGTGGGGGTGATCACAATTTCGGCAGATGCTTGATTATTTACTGTATTTAGTTGCAAGTGGAGTGGAGTGCAGTTGGTGCCTTTATACTCTTGTGCATATAGACAGAGTGCGATTCCCGTAAGCATATATCCTCCTTCCCAAATCCTCTAGAATTAGAGTAGATTAGAATTAAGATTAGGATTAGGATTATCGAATAAAAAAAAATTATTTACTTATTGCAGTCCAGAAATCCGTCATTGCATGTGCTCATCTTTTATGGGTGAATTACAACGGTTGTATTTGGTTGAAAGTTTAGTTTAGTTTTGATAGTGGGTGGAGAGAGAAATAGAGTAATGATTGAAGATATGAGTAATGATTGGAGGGAGATAGAGAGAATGAGAAAGTAATAATTGGAAAAATAAAATAATAATTGAAAAAATAAATAGAATAATAATTAAAAACAAAACTAAAATTAAAACTGAAATATTAACCGAACAAAACCGTTATATTACTCATAATCAAGCCCAAATGAACTCTCTCGGAAGTCGTGATGAATTTTTCTTTTTTGCTCTTCACTAAAGGGGACGAGACCCAATATAATGCTATGCTGTCTCCCATCCAAAAGGTAACACTGATTACAAACGGTATAACAAATCACAAAATGGCATAACAATTCATCCGAAGGCATAATATTTTTTAAAAATGATATAACAAGTGTTTTGCCATTATTGCAAAAATGGCATAACATAATCACTCAAACACATAACAAAAAAATCTTTAGGAGGCATAACCGGTATTCCCTTTCGAATATGGCCTAGGGGACACCATAGCATTTGCCATTGCTATTTAGTACTAGTACAAGACTCTCCATAGTCAACCAACTTCTCGATTTCAGGAGGACATCATAACTCACCATAGGTCTCTAGGCAAAGAAAATGATGCACTAGTACATATATAAAAGCATCAATAATAGTAATAATCAAAATGTGTCATATCAGTATTTGATTATTTATTTAATTCATAATTAAATTTAACAATCTTTACATTCACATTCATTATTTTTGCACTTCTAACAAAAAAAAAACCCCACAATACACAATGTACTGATTTATATTCGAGTCTTAAAATGCTTTAGAATTCATTCTTTTTGGTTAGCCAAATAATATTAAGTACTCCTAATGCCAGCAAAAACTTATGTTGTCATTTTTTTTTTGAGAAAAGATTATCTACTGACAATTACTTCTTTTTTAAAGATTTTTTTTCATATTATGGTGTGTTCTACTAGTTAAAATATGTACTTATGTTTTTGAATTAAGGGTGATATAAGAGAATGATTTGTCTCATAAAATAAGAAATAAGTATTTAAAAAATAAGAACGGTAGCAGAACGGGGCCAATCTGATGGGTTTGTTTTTGTGACACACAATAAGACCAACAACATAAAACGATTTGAATGAAATATTTGTGCTCAAAAACATAATTAATGGAGGGCACAAAAATTGGGCTTGTTCATTTTGGATTTTGAATTTTGAGTAGAGAGAGATAAAGAGAAAAATAAGACTAATGATTGAGAAAAAATTTATTCGATATCATGAGCTGAGAGAATCAAAAATCCCAAAACTCAAAACGAACAATCATGTTTGTCCGTGTAATTGACTACAGTCACGCTACTTGCACATATATTTTTACATATATCTTGCACATACATTTTTATGGGGCCCATCTCAGGTCTCACCAATATGATCCGAACTGCTCATTATTTTTAAAATAATATTTTAAGAGTTTCTGTAAAAAATCAACTCGATAGGATATCAGTAAGAGTTTTTTCAAAAATCGCAGAGCGAAACAGTCTGATTCACTCTACGATTTCTGAAAAAGCCTTTACCGATATCCTATTGCGTTAATTTTTTACAGAAACTTTTAAAATATTATTTTAAAAATAATGAGCAATTCGGATCATATTGATGGGACCCGAGGTGAGCCCCATAAAAATGCATGTGCAAAGTATGTGTAAAAATATATGTGTCCTGAGATTTATTGAATTGACTATGATTAGCATAGAGGTTCAAAGAATAAGGAATACGATACAAACCAATCTATATCTATATAATAAAACATTAGGGCGTGGGCTCCGTACAACATAAGTTGTTAAAATGATTGAGATTAATGTGATCAAAGGATTGATGTGTGTTCTTCAACTCTTTCAAAAAAGTATCCATACTCATATAAATATATTACAAAAACGCCATCAAGTTGAGCCATTATAAAGATTCAAAGGGTAATTCCAATTTCAATTGGGGTGGATAGTGCCATAAGTACGGGTAAACACTATTTTTTTTTTGATCCGCAACACTAGTTATTATATAACCACAAACACATACACAAATTGTATAGGGAAATGATTTTGTCACTCATTTTTTTGTTAACGCCACTCACCTGCAAAAATACACTTGCAGGGGAGTGATGTTAACAAAAAATGAAGTAGCAAAATCAGCAGTCATTATATAACTACAAACACATACACAAATACTTACACACACACTTATATCTTTTGGGGGGTCTCATATACACTAGAAATGTAGTGTGTGTGAACCCCAATGTAAACGTGAATGAGTTTGTGTAATGCTCCGTTTGTTCCGATGTAAAATGTTTTTCATGTAAAATGTTTTTTCAAAAAAATAAATTTCAAACTTTTATTTTTCGATATTTGGTTGATATTTGAAAATATTTTCAGAAATCGAAAAAATTACGTAGAGAGAGAGGAGGGTTTAAACGGTAAAGAGATTTGAGAATATTAAAATTGAACGTGGGTCAGAACTAACGATCGAGGAAATTAAGTAATGAGAATTACAATAGAAGACAACGAGTTCACTTTGAAAAATAAATTACGGAAGATTTAATGATAATTCATTTTCATTCAATTAATAAAAAAATATTTTACATGAAAAATATTTTCTTCATTTTTTATACAACCAAACATTAAAAAATAAATAGGGCAAATTATAGTTACCCCCCTCTAACTATGCCTCGTATACACTTACCCCCCTCTAACTTTTTTTTGGGCACTTAACGTCCTCAAACTAACGAAAATTCAAACGGTCATAACTTCTTTGTCCAAAATCGAAAATAGGCAAATTATATATCGATTTCGAGGTCTTGAAGTCAGCTTTCTAATGACACCAAAATCACATTGCGATTCAAAGCACACAGAAAGTTATGATCGAAACGGTCTTTCTGTTTACCAGCCCTTACTCTTTTGATGATAACTTTCTGTGTACTTTGAATCGTGATGTGATTTTAGTGTCATTAGAAAGCTGATTTCAAGATCTCGAAATCGATATATAATTTGCCTATTTTCGATTTTGGACGAAGAAGTTATGATCGTTTGAAATAATGACCGTTTGAATTTCCGTTAGTTTGAGGGGGTTAAGTGCCAAAAAAAAAAGTTAGAGAAAAGTAAGTATACGCGAGGCATAGTTAAAGAGGAATAACTATAATTTGCCCAAATAAATAAACGCAGCTCGTGTTTGTGGTTTCAGTGTGAGTGCGATACGAAATTGAGTGAAAATCTACCCCACGTGGGTCTGTTGTCTTGAACTACTGCGACTACTCCAATAATGAACACGCTCATTAAAGGAAGCAAGGGCGGGTCCACTAACGCAAGATAAAACGGCACGTGTGGGGAGGTCTTGTTAAGTTGTTGCCTTGTGCCAGCTAGCAGCCGCGCCAGATACTATTATTATACTAATAATAAAAAGGCTTTGCAGCCGCGCTTTTAAGCTTAAACCGTCCCGATCCATCGCATTCATCCGTCTCTCTCCTGCTTACCTGTATCCGCAGATTCTGCACTTGCCTTTCCCCCTCCAACTATCACTACTGGAGTATTTGGAAAAGATATCGGCGTTTGTCGTTTAACATATTTATTTTGTTTTTATTTTATTTTTTAATTATTACTTTATATTTTTTTAATTATTAATTTCATTTTTCTCTCTATGTCTCTCAACTCATTGTCTCTCTTTCCAATCATTACCTTATTTCTCTTCCCACCACTATCAAAATTAAAAATATCCAAAGTTACCAAACGAACAAAGTCATCACTCTTTCTTTCTTTTATCGGCATTTTATGAAATAGTATGAACTGGGGAAAATTCAAAGAGATTACTATAATTTTCTAAAGAATTAAAATATGTTCACTTTTTTCAAAAAAAAATTTAATTTCTTAAATTCATCCATTGTCTAAAGAAAATTAGAATACTAAAGCTCTATTTGAAAAAGATTTTATTTCCAGTTTCTTGTGTTTGTTTTCGATATTTTTTGAAATGGGCACCATAAATATGTTTGTGTTATATTTTTGTTTACAAAATACATAATCAATTCCATTAATTTAAGAAAATTCTAAAAACACAAAAATTACGTTTTCATTTGTTTTGAAAACACTTTCGGTAGCCCAAAAAATAAATAAACAAAAACTATTATGTCACCAAACATGTTTTTTATTTTTATTTTTAATAAACAAATAAAAAACTGGTAATTTTACCAAACAGAGCCTAAGATTACCTTGAATTTTTTTATTTTTTGTCGACGGTCAGGAATGTCCAGACTAGTTTAAGTGCACCTGAACTAATCTTCCTCTCCAATTTGATCAAATGCACTCCATCCACACTGGAATTACTGAATTCACCAAAATTACTTTCTTGCGGATCGACCCTTGAAACTTGAAATTGCCAACATGGTACTGGTTTTGTGCAATTTCTTACTGCATGAGCCAAGAGGCTTTTGACTCAATGATATCAAAAGGTGCACTTAAGTGCTAGGAGTAAGAAAGTCAAGAGTTTTTTTTTTTGAAGATAGAAAGTCAAGAGTTTAACTCCTCTAAGTTGCTAATCAAAATATTAACTTTAGCCGAAACAAATTATTACGGCATGGTGTATTCAGACCAATTATGGGTACCAAAAAAAAGGAGTATCCAAAATGTACAACAACTTGCAGGGCTCACTTTTAGATCCCGCACGAATTATCCAAACTATTCATTAATTCTATATTTTGAATGAAACATGAAAAATTGGATAAATCACTTACACACATATTCAAAGGAGTTGATTTTTTGTAAAGCTATTTGAAAATTAATGAATGATCCGAATTATTTCAAAAGTGAGCCCCACAAGCCTTTGTGCATTTTCAGTAATCCCTTTATTCGATACCAGGATTTTCATTTTTGTTACTCCATTATGGGAGTGAAGTCCTTGCCGTTATTATTATAAAAACTACTCCATCTATTTCAAATTGAGAGTTCATTATTTTATTTTGGGTTGTTCCAAAATGATGATCATTTTCCAAAAATTTGAGAAAAATTTGGTGATTTTTCAAAAGTGTCCATTACAAATGAATATAAGTGTTGTAAAATAGGTAGAATATAATAGTAATGGTGAAAATGATATGCATTATAGGTTTAATCATTGCAAATCCTCTTAAATAGTTGAAATCTCCAAAGGAACTCTCAATTAGGAACAGATGGAGTATAAGGCTCCATTTGTTTGGACGTAAAATATTTTTTGACCTATTTTTTCGGTGTTTGGTTGTGTAAAAAATCAGGAAGTAAAATATTTTCCATCAATTGGATGAAAATGACTTACCCTTAAATCTTTCGTAAGTTATTTTTCTAAAATGAATCTACTTTCTTCTACTGCAATTCTTATTGCTTAGTTTCCTTAATCGTCAGTCTTGACTCACGTTCAATTCAAATATTCTTAGATCTCTCACCGTTTAAGCCCTTCCCTCCCTCTACACTATTTTGTTGATTTTTAAAAATATTTTCAAGTGCCAACTAAATACCGAAAAAAAATTTATTTTTTATTTAAAAAAAAATATTTTACATTAAAACAAACGGAGCCTAAGTCTAAAAACACATCAATCAATCACACTATCTCACATATCTGTAGCTCCTATCTCGTCAAATGTGTGGTATCCAAATGTGTATATAAGAGATGTGTGGTTGGTTGACGTGGCTGTAGCATTATTATTGACAAAAGCAGATGGCATGGTAGAGCCGAGCCGTGCGATTCCTGCCGGCTCAGGGAGGAGTATAATTTTGGCGGGGACCACGTTCACGTGTTGCATGCATCGGTTAGCGCGTCAAAAAATGCCCGACGTGGGGTCCCCAAAAACAGCCAGTTTTTCTGTGTCGCACGTGTGGAGGAGACTGGAACTGCGGAAAAGCACCGCGAGATGCGTAATAAGTATGATTTGAATATTAAGTAGTAGGCCCCGCCCCGCCCCTTCTTATCTGTGAAGCTCCTTGCTTGTCCTTTTGTCTCTATAACCGTCCAGACTAGAACACCCTACGTCATACGGACGGACCCCAACCAACCCCAAGTTTGATAAATCAGCATGCGCAATTTTTTCTCCTTTTTAATAATCGAATGTTCCGGTCAATTTACACGTGCTTTAATTAATTTATGAGATTATAAAATTAACGACTAAGCGAATCCTCGGGTGCTTAGGTTTGGGATGTTAGGCAGTCATGGGATTCGAATCAACGCTGCTAACCACATAGACAATCGCGCACAAATTGTGCACATATTTTGTTGTGAGGCCCACTACGGATCCCACACAAACGATCTGAATCGTTCATAAAATGCAAAACATTTTTTCAAGAGTTTTCGTTAAAAATTAGTTCAATCCGATAGCTATAGATACTCGATCCAATCATCTAACTTTTCATTCAGATTTTCAAATAATGAAAAGTTAGATGATTTGATCAAATACCTATAGGTATCGAATTGAGCTGATTTTTTGAGGAGATCCTTGAAAAAATGTTTTACATTTAATGAACGACTGAGATCATTTGTGTGGGACCCATGATGGATCTCACAATAAAATCTTTGCACGATTTGTTTGTTTGAACAGACTTACTGGATTCGAATATGCGACTTTAGAGATGATAAACATTTTTTACTCCACTTGACCAAACCCTTTGAAATTTTTGATCTTACATACGCAATTTTTGGAACTCACTTCTTAAAGATAAACCATTCAACGAACATCATTATTTTTTTGACATGAATAATTTAAGCACGAGAGATGAAATATTAGGTTAGTTGATACTAATTTGGAAAATTTTATACTCCATTTGTCTCGACACCAATGGACTATTATAATCGGCACCTTCATGGCATCTCATCAATTGATTCGAATAATGTCTTTATTTATATTTAATTAACACTACTACAATTTTATGACATGAATAATTTAAGCACGAGAGATGAAATAAACAACTTGTGAGAGGTAAACAACTTTGAGTTGTCAAAAGGAATGACTTTGTGCAACCGCACACTAGGACGCAATATTTTTTAGAGGTGAGATTGGGAGCTACTTAGATGATTTTGAATTCTGAATGAAATTTGAAAGATTGAATAAACTATTCATCTATATTCAATTGAGATGATTTTTGACAGGACCATTTGAAAATTATTTTAAAAATAATGAACGATTCAAATTATTCAAATGGGTACATTTTCGGTACCCAGAGGATCTATACCCCTATCAAATGTGCAAAGTAGAGGAGAGAGGGAGGAGGCATCTTTTGCACGCATCATTGTATTGTGGTAAGAACAAAATAAAATCGATTTTTGATTATTTTTTGTGCAAATAGTACAGTACATTCTTTTCAGGGAGGCTTGTGGTGGGGGAGGTGGCACATGCTGCCCTCACCGTTAGATTCCACCTTTTCTGGCTTAACCTTGCCTCTCCTTTTTTTTTTTGGTCCTTAAAGAATTACTCCAATCCATTCACGTTTCAATTTTGTCCTCAAAGTTTCAATTGGACCAATGTAGTCCTTGAACTATTCAATTTGTGTCAATTAAGTCCTTTGTGTTATTATGAATTACAGTTATTGGAACAAAAGTGCCATCAAATAGTATAAAACCCTCCTAAATTTCCTAATAACTTTATTATAAGTCAAAATTGTCAATTTCATAACAAATAAGTTCTATTTGCTCATAGCTGCTCAATTTGGTATTAGAGTGTAGTTTTCAGCCAAAACTGGTCACCGTACATATAATATTTATAAGCATACGATGTACTAGGAAATCACAATCATACAATTTAAATAATACTGTAGCACATTTCTGCAAAATAAAATGATTAAAAAAATAACTTCTTAACAAGACTATTAAAAGAACTTATTAAAAATATGAGAAATAATCAACTAGAAATAATAAATGAAATAAGGTACTGTATATAATAGTTGACAAAAGATCAGCAAAGTAGAAACTAAATTTGCATTTCTCGATACTTATTCTTACTTCTTGTTTTCTTCTCCTGAAAACTAAAATAAAAAATGGATCTAAGTAAATAAATTATAGAACAACTAAAAAACTAAAAGAAATAGAAAATCACATTTAAGTAAGATATAAAAAATTAAATAAAATTTAGGTAATTGGTTATGAGAACTTTACTCTAACCTTATACAAAATCCCAAACTTGGAGAGTTAAATATAACCCTATCAACTCTAGTGGTATACTATATTATAATATAAACTTTAAGGGCACCTGTGTAATTAGAAAAAACTAAATTGAAGCAAATCAGGAACCTCGAGGACACAATTGAAAATTTTAAAAATTAAAAGACCAATTTGAAATCTACCTATACCTGTTGGGACTAAAATAGTAGATAAGCGTTTTTTCTGGGGAAAAAATGAGGTGGCTTCTCAGCCGCAATTGGGTTTTTTCGTGCAGTTTGTTCATTTTAGGGCTCGTGCCGAGTCTATTTTGATGATCTAAATTCTTCACTTCGTAGAGCTCCTTGAGGGCTTTAACCATGACAAAAATCATATTTATTGGATATCGATCCATGTCTTTTAAGAGCACATTTCTCTTGAAAAAAAAATTCCAAAATGGTTTTAATCCAGTGAAAATGAATTTTGTCATGGTTAAAGCTCTCTCGACGAGCTCTACAAGTGTTCGTGTGGGGTCAATCAGTCAACCACACTTATGTCTACGGAGTAAAAAAGGCAGTGTCAAAACAACAATGCTACTCACACAATGATCCAAACACAATAACTTACACAACCTCTCACATGCATGTGGGGCCCACACATAGTAGTGCAGTTATTACAAGGCCTACTTATGTATGTGTATGCAAATGCAAAAATTACTACCCTTCGATATTCGTCAAAGTTGTGCAGTTGTTTTTATAATCGTGAGTCAAATATAATGATGTATGATAATGAAATGATTGGCCCGTTATGAGACTGAGGCTCATACACGTACATAAGTAGGTCTCAAATTGTTTTAACAGAGATATCGACGTTGATGGTTCAAATTGATAAAGTCAAAATAAGAGGAAAAAAGGGTTTTTTCACGATGAAAATACTCCCTCGTCCCATTATAGTAGTCAATTACAAAATAAATCATCGAATAAAAATAAAACACTTTCATACATATTTTTATTTTTTGCATCAATTCAAAATTATCAATCATTTAAAGTGTGTATTTAAAAAAATTGCCCAAAATACTGTGTATCAAGAGAACAACAAATCGTGGTGACATCGATTAAATAAAACAAAATCAAATCTGCATATAGTATATACATCATTTTTTTTTGAACAATGCATTTTTTTTTTGGGTTAAATGGAATGCAATAAAACTAAGAATCAGAATACAGCAGTTGGGGTAGTAAACCCCTTGGGCATCAACACATACCTGATGAGCAATCCATAAAGGAAGTAAAATCCAATGTAACAAGTCCAGCTTCTTCTTGGAATTCCATGGCGGCAAGCAGGTTTGCAACAGAGGTTTATTTTTACTACACTATGTATGCTAATATATGAGATTTTGTACATATGTTGTTGGTTTATAGATCAGCCAGTAGACTTAGGCCCCGTTTGATAAATTTATTAGATCTTGAGATTGGACTACCAATTCTTTATTTGGTCATCCAAAATGGGTTAGGACTATTAGTCCTTTGAGACTAGTAAGGTGAGCTTTAGGGGGTATTATGAATACCCCGGGGGAAATGGTATTACCAATCCCAACCCAACTCTCAACACATTCTCATTGCTAATTTCTTCTATCAATCCAATCCCATCATCTAATCTCATCTCAAACAAACATGATATTAATAATTTCATCATCCAATCCAATCCCATCTCAAATAAACATACTCATTACTAATCGCTTCTCATTATCAATCTCAATTCTAATCCTATCTCCTTACGAATCCCACCCATCTATCACTATTATCAAACGGGGCCTTAAGGTCCCTGCTACAAATTTCTGGAGCCACCACTGGCAACAACGTCAATTAAGAATTTCGGTTTATTGCTGTCTGGAGTCTAGACACTCTGACACCAGGTCATTGTAATTTCGAAATTGTCAAGGGTAGATCTTGATTGAACCCAAACCTCGGGGGGAATCGGTGTAATTCAGCCGATTCATTGAAAAAACCAACATTTACGCGAAAAGATACCTTGGACGATTTATCGAGGAATAAACAATGCCCGAAATGAAATCATTAACCAACATTTTTGTTTGACCAAAAATTACCCGCAATTCTAATTAAATAAAAACTCCCAAAAAAAAACGAAAAAGAGTAGTCGTTTTAAGCACAACTCCCCCACTCCTCCCTTCCAAGAGAGAGAGAGAGAGAGAGAGAGAGAGAGTGGACGTTGCCGGCGAAGGAATAATGACGGCCGGCGGAGCATCGGGAAGGTTACCAACATGGAAGGAGAGAGAGAATAACAAGAGGAGAGAGAGGCGGAGAAGGGCCGTCGCGGCGAAGATATTCACGGGGCTGAGATCTCAGGGGAACTTCAAGCTCCCCAAGCACTGCGACAACAACGAGGTCTTGAAAGCTCTCTGTGCCGAAGCCGGTTGGATCGTCGAAGACGACGGCACCACTTACAGAAAGGTTCGTCCCCCCCTCATCATTTCCCCTTTTTAGAGTTCTGCTTAGCTTTCTAACTCTTGGCTGGTTCTTTTTTTTTTTTTTCCTTTTTTTTTCTGTGGAATCTGATCTGGAGTATTTCACAACTGGGTTTTATGTTGTTTTATCTGAATCGATGTACGTGATTGGGTTCATGGGTCAGAGACGGATCTGGGAATAGCCCTTTTGGATTTGAGGGATTTGATAAGATAAGGAAAGGATGGGTTAGAGTTCTTGCCAAATCACTCACTTCAGTAATTTGGTGAGGAATGAAGAGAAAGCAACAAAAATGTTTTTTTTTTTGGTGAGATTTGGTGAGAAAGGACTCCCCTTTCTTATCTCACCTTTTCTCACAATCCGAAGGGGCTGCTTAATTGGGGTATGAACTCATATGTTACACTCCATATGACTTTGAGGTGGTAAACCCCCATAATATCTTGATTACCTTAATCAATTTTGGATATAACTTAGAGGGTTTGAAGTGGTTTTTCAATCGATTGCTGGAATTTGGGGTTTCTTGTTAGTGGATCATGGTTTTTTCCCCATCATTTTTCAGGTTTCTCGGGTTCTAAATGACTTTGTAAAGGGATTGGATCCTCTCTGGTCCAAGTCTTGGACCGGAGAATACAGTCCAAATCTGGACCATACATTGGGAAAATCAATGGTTCGGATTTGCTTAGAGACTCTTTGGGGGGAGAAGTCTTGGAGCAGATCTGATCCATTGATTGCAGCATTGGACGGTCCAGATTTCGATTCCCTCCCAAATGTGGAATGGAGAGGATCCACTTCTCTTTGTAAATCAGTGGTTTTCTGTCAAATCTTCTACATTTTCACATCTGGGCTCCTTGGTTGTTTTATCTGAATGGATTGATTTGGTTCAGGTACGGATCCATGGTTTAAGATTTTGGGGGTGCAAATTGATTTGATTTTGTGATTATCTTAGATGTTCTTTGTGTAATGCGATGTTTTTTAGAACATGGTCTTACAAGTATGGGTCAAGTAAAATATGTGTAATGTGGTGTCATTTTCTGTAATTTCTCTAATCCGTATTTTGTGATCGTAGGTCTCTAGAGAACTTCATAAGCGATTTGATATCATGTCCCATATTAGCTACGAACTTTGTTGTTCTTGGAGATTATTTTTCTTCTACATCAGGGGCTGTTTCTTGGGTTGTTATGTATTGAGCTCGATCTAGATGTTTCGAAGTGTGCCGTTATTGTAACTTCTTGGAATGTAATTCTCATGCCACTTGACATCCAAAAAAGGAAAAGAAAAGAAAAGAAAAGAAACCTTTGCTATTTTCGGTTCATTTTTCCATAAACTTGTTGATTCTTTTAGAGTTTCATTTCCATTTGAATCATATAACTGCGAAAAAGCAAAGAGCTGTGACTTTATTGCACTATGTTTCATGCATTTATCCTCACCTCATGTCTAACATCAGTTAACCTTCCACAGGGTTGCAGACCACCCCCGAGTCCATCTGAAATTGCTGGCACCATAATAAACATGAGTGCATGCTCATCACTCCAACCTAGCCCAATGTCCTCATCCTTCCCCAGTCCAGCGCCTTCTTACCCTGCCAGCCCAACATCCTCTTCCTTTCCTAGCCCCACTCGTTTCGATACAAATCCGCCCTCCTCTTACATTCTGCCTTTCCTTCACAACTTTGCTTCCATCCCTTCATCTCTCCCTGCCCTCCGCATTTCTAATAGTGCCCCTGTAACCCCACCTCTCTCTTCCCCCACTTCCAGAGGTTCAAAGCGGAAGGTCGATTGGGAGTCATTCTCTAATGGCCCATTGAACCCATTCCGCCATCCCCTTTTTGCTGCCTCTGCTCCGGCCAGTCCCACCCGTCGCCACCACCTTACGCCTGCCACAATTCCAGAATGTGACGAGTCTGATGTGTCCACGGTTGATTCAGGCAGGTGGGTCAGTTTTCAGACAATGGTAGCTCCAGCTGTTGCTCCATCTTCCCCTACATTTAATCTTGTCAAACCTTTGGCCCAGCAGAGTTCCCTTGAGGATGCCATTGATGGGCTTGGCCAATTGGGGTGGGGGGCGACACAAAGGGGGCGTGGCTCTGAATTTGAGTTTGAGAGCAGGACAGTTATGGCGTGGGAAGGCGAGAGAATACATGAGGTTGGAGTGGATGATTTGGAACTCACGCTTGGGAGTGGGAAGGCTTGCGCTTGAGCTTACTGTGGAACTCATGGAATGTTAATAAGAGATGGTAAGGGCTTTCAATATACTCAATGTGCAAACTTCATTGTAGTTTGCGGGTGGTCACTGTTTTTCCATTGGCCATTTGTTGGCAAAGCCCAAAGTTGCCTCAGTAATTTCTTCCACGTCTGGAGACTAATTTCCTGTGAGGGAAGCATTGGACCCTCTGTCACTTGTACAGTTTC
>BPLS01031972.1:14920-51536 GCA_019656275.1 Rhododendron kiyosumense | reverse complement strand
AAAATTATTTAAACAAGAATAAAGCATAAACTATGGATGGTTTTTTCAGATGTCTTAAACAGTGGAAAATCAACAGATTGTTACATTGGGACCAAGGGAGTAAATACTTTGGGTACACCATCTTTGGGTTATACTATTTTTTGAGACTGTCTTCGCATAACACGCACATGCATAGTATTTGTATTGATTCTATTGAAGTAAGAAATATTACTTAGGGTTAGCAAGTTGTGTAGAGGTTGTTACCATTGTTTCAATAGCTATCTGAGACCGAGGCAGTGAGGCTATCTTGTTTATATGTTCTATTGTGGCTATTAGGGAAGAGAAGGGAGACAATTCAGGATTTCAGAGGGAAAACTTTGGTGTCAATCAGGGAGTATTATAGTAAAGATGGCAAAGACCTTCCTTCAACATAAGATAATAAGTATTGTATTCAACTCGTTGAGGAGTGTTTCTTTGAGTTGTAGGGCTTGTCCATTGTTGCTTACTGAATTGGAAAAATTGTGGCCTGGTGAGCACATGTCGAGTTTTGTTTGTTGTAGGGGATATGAGAAATTTGAATTTGGGATTATGTTTCACCCTGCACAAGTTGGTTTATGGAATCATTAGTTCAGTAACATCTCAGATATTATTGCGCTCCTATTCACTGCCTTTGCATGTAGTGACTTTTCTATTGTTGATCGTCTGTGTGCGTGCGTTTGTGTGTTTTTTGAAATAGCACGTGTGTGTGTGTGTGTGAGAGAGAGAGAGAGAGAGATGGTAAAGAAAATTCTTGTGCCCTTTAAGACATCCACCTTCCTCCTTTAAGGAAGGGGTAATCTTAAATCTGCCCTCAAGCTGTTAGTACCTACTGTTAGTGCGTTTGTTATTATCAATCCCCTATAAGTTTTGGTCTGAGCTTTTACTCTGTGGGGCTTGGTTTGGGTATGCCCTGCTAATCTGGATGCTTTATTTCAAATGTGGTGTGATTACAAATTCAAATCTGGATGCTTTCTTTTTTGCTTTGGGTTTCTTGTGGCTCCATTGCTTGGGGTGTTTGTTTCTCTCTGTGTTTGGGTGGTGAGTGGGGTAGTGTATTAGGTTGGGGGCTTCTTTTGTGGTGGCTTGCTGTCTGAGTCTGGTTTTCCTTTTGTTTTGGGCTTCTTTTGGTTTCTTTGGTTGGGGGGTGTTTGTTTCTCTCTGTGTTTGGTTGGTTAGTGGGGTTGTATCTTTGGTTGGGGTCTGTTTTGGCTTCCTGTTCCTAGCAGATCCATTTGTGGCTTTTATTTGGGGTGCATCTGCCCTTTCTGGACCTGTTTGCTGCCTCCTTTTGTGCTGTTGCTGCTTCTGGGCTTGGAGTCTCACTTTCTCCAGGTTCATCCATTATGGTTTCTGTTTATAGTGCTTACAGTTCTGGACTTGGAGCTCTGTCTCTCCAGGTTCAGCACTTTATCTGTTGCTGCTGTTCCGGCTGGTGGACTATTTTGGTTGCTCTTTCAACTCCTAAATCTCGGGAGGTTGAGAGAGATAGATTTATTTATGTACTCTTTGGAGGGCGAAGAGTTGTTCTGTTGCTGTTTCCGGGCTTGGAGTTCCTTTGTTTTCAGACTCAGAGCCTCTAAATTTGGCACCAACGAAGAAGATGCCTCGCCTCCAGATCGCCGACCACCGCCACCGCCGTGTGCCGATGAGCTTCGAACCACAATCACTGGTATCGATTTCAAACGCTCATGAAAATCTCGACCACCACGGCCGCCATACGCCAACAAAGGTATCTCTCTCGATCTCGAACACTAGTATCGATTGAACTAGGGTTCCAATTTCAATTCGTAGATATTGGGAATTTTTGCACAAAAAAATTAGAGTTCCAAATTCACTAAAAGACTGAGGTTAAATGGGCACACTTCAAGAATCCTACCCACAACTTCAGGTATTTCCAAATCTGCAGTAGCATATTCAATCGGTTGTTTAATAAGCCCGGCCTTTGGAGAGCAACACACAGTTAATAACAATGGTTTATGTACAGTTACCTGCTTGCTTACAAGACGCGAGAGGATTTCCATGATAAATTCCACCTACAACATAGCAGCAATAGAGCTCTTTAAATATATGACACACAGTTTTGGCTGTTCAGTTTTGGTGCATTCTATTCTCTGTTCATGTTGCAATAATTTATGTTTTCTCATCTAATTGTTTGCAAGTCTTTGATCTCACCTCATTGTGAGCATTTTTCTGAATTTTTATGTCTTTTGTTATCAACTTGTGTTCTGTTTTTGCAAGGGAAAGGTCATGGGTTCAAGTTTCTTTGTTTGTATCTATTTCTGTTTGATTATGCTTCTCTGTTCTTGGTGCACATTATCGAAACTTCAAAATCTGCTTCTAGAAACTATAGCATGATCTTGTGCCAGAGTATGTTAATTTTCATCAGTGTATATAGACACTGGGCTGCCATTTGGTGGTTTTACTCTGAGAAACTTTGAGAAAAGGGCCATAACATCTCGCTTCACAAAACAGTATGTTAATTTTCGTCAGTCTAGATCTGTGTTCTTTTATTTGATTTTGTTTGTTTTGGATTGAAATGGTAATCATTGATTGACTGAGTGAGCATTCATGAGCTTCTATATATGATCTGTCATCACCATGTCCGGTATTTGGTCTGAACTACTGTTTGATTTTGCTGCCATAACATCCCCACTATCATCTCTATTATAAAACAGAAGGGTGTGGGGACAAGTTGTTGGAACGGCTTAGATTCATTTGATCCAAAGGCTGTAGTGTATCCTTCCACTTCCGGTTAAGTGCCCATGATTTTCTCCTAAATCACACAAATGCCATCCCCTTCCAATAGGGATGTGTAGTGCCGTAGGCATGGGCTAACACTAGTAGTTAAAATGGGAAAACAGTGGCAGCAGGGGCTGACAAAGGAAGAGCTGACTGAGCTGAATAGTATTCCCTGTTTGCTTGCTCTTTTCAGAATTTTCTTAAAAAGATAATTACACATGGTTATCATAGCTGATTGTTTTCTTATTTGATTGTTTGCAAGTCTTTGTTCTGTGTGTCTTGAGCATGCTAATGTGAGGATTTACCCTTTTTTTAGGTAGGATGATACATTGTTGGCAATCAATTGGCTAGATGTTGAACGGTTTGCATATTCTTGGTGTGTTGATCACTTGTTGATCTACTTTCAGATTTTTTAGAAAAATCCTACCACGATCAAGAACAAGGAGTACCACGACATCACTTTGAATGGTGCTATGCAAGAGGGAGAGCACAAAGCTATGCAAGAGGGGATCTCCTTTTTGCAAAACTACTACTGTCCCAGATCATCAAAATTGATAGTGTCCTAGCAAGAGGGAGAGCACAAAGCAATTCCACAACTCCAAAATCAAGTTCCGCTTGGTGTATGGAGTGTCCAGCCAAGAAGAGATGTTAGCGACACTTTAGGATTTTTCTTTTTCATTTTGATTGCAATATAGCTTAGGGTAGACGACAATGATGATGTTCAGCTCGTGCCTGTTTTGTAAACATTAAGTATTCATGTTGGCTAAATTTAAAACTTCCGTTTCAATTGCAATTGAATTATTGTTTTGCTCTTTTTTTTTGTTGCTACTGCAGACTGAGACACCGTAATGTCGGGTTAGACTGAAAACAAGGGAATATCTGTTGAATTTTCTATAAAAAACCTTGAGACACATCTTTTATGGTACAAGATATGATATGAACACGACACGACAGAATACGTTTGACTGAGACGCTATGACGTCAGGCAAGACCGAAAACAAGGAAAACTCTGTCAAATATTTTAGAAAATACATTGAAACACATCTTTCAAGATACAAAGAAAACTTATATAGAGAAGTTCCAAGAAGTTAACACCACAAGAAGTAGAACCATAAACCCATTGAAATTTGAATTTCATAATTTACCACTCATTATCTCAAAATGTACCACTCTGAAACCAATGAAGCAACAAAAATGGAGTACAGACTTGTATCTTTTCAAACAAGCCATGAAACATTGTCAAATTGGTGCAAAGGCCATGAGCCAAACATCATCGTCTACCCTAAGTAACATTACAAGCAAAATGAAAAAGAAAAATCCTAGTGTCGCTTGCATCTCTTCTTGACTTTGTACTCTCCCTCTTGCATAGCTTTGTGCTCTCCCTCTTAATGATCTGAGGCTGTGCACTAACATGAACCTAAGCAGGTAGCAGATATGCTAAAGTCTTTTCAGAATATGTCTCGGCAATGCCAATTAAATCAATCCCCTTTAAGACCATTGGCCATCCTTGTGACAGAATAGGCGTTGGCTCAAAACCAATTGTAGAAACTCCCATTCTAGTAGAACCAGTTGTAGAACCAAAACCAGCACCGGCAAACCAACGAGTACAGATATAGCAGCAAGGCAGCAAATTCCACTAGGACACTTAAGCATTGATCAACTCCCCATCCCAACAGAACCCTTTGAATACCAGCTTAATTATAGCACCATTTTTAAAGCCTGAAAATGGTACACAATATCATAATAAGAAAGAAGATAATGCTGAAGCAAGAAGAAATAAAAAGATCACATTGAGAGAGTGAAAATTCAAGTGACAAGGCTAACATTCAATGCACGTTTTGGGAGGCACACGAAAAAATAAAAAGCAAGTTTGATAGTTCTCTGTGTTGAGTTTTGAGAAGTTTAGTTGGTTTCTTCTGAGATCCTACTTTAAGTAAGGTGTGGTAAATTGCTAGCCTTGTATCAATTTTGACATTTCCAGTAGTATCAGTGATGAGTTTGCTCCACTTGCCAAAGGTTTATAGTCTCTTCGCAGGTAAGTTTGATGGAAGATTGGGCATGGTTGTATGTCATCGTTAATCTCAAACATATGCCAGTGATTAGGTTATTTTGCTATGC
Organism: Rhododendron kiyosumense; assembly: GCA_019656275.1. Taxonomy (NCBI): domain Eukaryota; kingdom Viridiplantae; phylum Streptophyta; class Magnoliopsida; order Ericales; family Ericaceae; genus Rhododendron; species Rhododendron kiyosumense. Next base: position 46,661 of record BPLS01031972.1, on the reverse strand, counting down.
CAAGTGGTCTAAGAAATTGTTAAGTCTCAAAACTCTCTGCATTCAAACTATCATTAGACACAAAACTCAACAACCAAAACTGACTGAAATTGGAAGGAACCCTAATTTTTTTGTGCAAAAATCCCCAATATCTACGAATTGACATTGGAACCCTAGTTCGATTGATACAAGCATTTGAGATTGAGAGAGAGCGAGAGAGAGACCTTCATCGGCATACGGCGGTGGTGGTTGAGTCCTTTGTCAACGTTCGAGATCGTTACCAGCGATTGTTGTTCGAAGCTCATTGACGTGCAGAGGTGGTGGTTGTCGGCAGTCTTGGAGGCATTTTCTTCGTTGGTGTCGTCGACAGCGGTGGTGGTTGGCGGTGGGTTGAGTTGGGTGTGGTGCGCTCTGGAACGACTGAAGCATATGGGGAGGGGAAACGAGCGTTCTTCGTTTCTTTCTTTTTTTTGATGTCCCCAAAACAACGTCATTTTTGGGCGTGCAGTGGAAGGAGTAGTGAGTGATGTAGTGTATGTAGGATTTTTGATATGAATATGAACCATCCTTCGGATCGTATACTGGTATTGGATTGTGAGAACTTCGACTATTGGAAGTCTCGGATTAAAGCAAGAATGAGGTTTGCAGACGAGGAAATATGGAACTCATGTGTGAGGGGATAAAAGCTCCCTACAAAGATCGTAGACGAGGAAACAATTCCGAAACTTCTGAATTATCAAAATAGGAGAAGGCAGAGCTAGAAGCAAATAATCGAGCCTTGAATAGTCATTTCAGTGCTGTGGATGTGATTGAGCACCGAAAAATAGCAAATTGTGAGATTGCAAAGGAAGCATAGGATATTTTAGTCATATGCCATGAAGGAACATAAGTGGTCAAACAGTCTAAACTGCAAAGGCTTAATACGGAGTTTGCGATGATCAGAATGGATGAGGATGAGACATTCAATCAAGTTTACTCAAAGTTGATCTCCATCGTCAACAGTTGTGAAACCCTGGGTGAGCCTGTCCCTACTTTTATAGTCATTAAAAAAAAATTGAGATCTTTGCCAGATCGTTTTATAACATATGCTTCGAGGAAAACGAAAAGTTCAAAAAAATCTGTTGAAGAGATTGTTGATCTCCTTCAAACATATAAGGCAGATATGTTGCAATCTGAATCTCAAAAATTGAAAAACAAACCTTCGACTAAGTCGATTGCTTTTAAAAGTTCTCGAATTGATGAGACAAACTCAGATTGCAATAGTGAGGATGAGTATGATACTGAAGCCATGGACATATTTTTTCAAAGTTTAAAAAAGTTTTTTAAAAAGAAAGCCATAAAAAATGATTCTAAAAGTAAAAAGAATAATTGTGATGGCAAAGAAGAGTTTTCTAGTGGTAAAGGGAAAAATGGAGGTAAAGGACTACCGTCAAGGCTTAAATGTTCCGAGTGTCACGGATATGGACATCTTGTGCGTCAACGTGGTAAAAAGGAAGATGAATTTTAAGGCAAATATAACAGGAGATGAGAGTGATTCTGACAAGTCTGAGGAAGAGCATAAAGACAAGACAAATCTCATTGCTTTTGGAGCATCCTTACATTCACGTTCGAGTGATCATGAGTCCTCATATGATAGTGAGGATGGAGAAACTGATGAGGATGAGGGCATACATGAATTAAAGGAAAAGTATAACCAGATGCATGTATGAGGAAAGTGTGAAAATCGCAGAGACCAATCTCAAGCTGGTAAAAAAAATATAAGAAGTCTAACTTGGAGCTAGCAGCTGTGAGCATACAAGTAGAAGAACTACGAGGGTCTCTGAGCACTCTTACTATTGAAAGAGATAAACTTATAAAGGAGGTTGTGATTCTCAAAGAGAAGAACAAAGTCCTATCCGATGAGAATATCCAATCGGTACGTAAAATTAACGATTTGCAAGTTGAATTGACCAATGCTAACGATCTTTTTGAGCGTTTAAATACAGGTTCAAAGAAGTTGGACGGCCTTCTTGATATTCAAAGGTCAACAAATGACCGGTCAGAACTTGGATTTCATAGATCTTCTTCCTCTAAACAACTCGGAAATAAAGTGTAAGCTTCCACAATTCTATTTGATGCTTATGAAATAGATAGGGCCAGGGAGAAATGGAAAAATCTTTTATGCAACACCCGTATGTTCATTTTGCCTTCATGTAAATATGCAGACAACACCTATTTCTTTCCTTTTTGTTGCTCTTCTACGTCAAAAAATTACCCGTAGTGAAGCGGGCCACAATCTGCATTCAAGTCAGTCAATCTCCCGCTATGGAATTAATATGTTAACAACAGCGGGCAATGAACGCTATAGAAAGTGAAGACTTTTAATAGCATGGGCTAATACATCGTTCAGCGTGTACTACATATTACAGCGTTTTTCACACACCGTGAAAAGAATTTTCTTTTTTTATAAGTTTTTTGTTGCTCTTGATATATGTCAAAACATGACTCGTAGTGAAGCGGGCTACAATCTGGATAGGATTAACTAGCACGTTAGTTTTCAATTGAATAGTATTTTCTTCCTTAATCTCTAGCCAGGTTTTTTGCTGTACTAAATTGCTCCAAAATTGAAACATCGAAGAGACCTATGCACTTCCCAAAAAAGTTTTATCAGAAATCCGACCTTACAAAAACAATTTGCAGAACCACAACTAAAATTACGCTGTTTTGGTTCATTAAAAGACCCGAAATATTGATTCAGAGACTTGTCCGAAATACATTGGTGGGACTCACGAGATCACCGGTATCAAAAATTGTTTGTACTTCCGTTACCTTGAATTTTTAACAGTAGTGCTAGAGGTACAGCAGAAGCTGTACATACAGCTTGTACAGATCCATTTTGGACCCGATTCGGGTCCTACAAAGATGATCGGAGCCGCTCATTTTGTTCAAAATTTATTTTTTAGGGTTCCTGTAAAAAATCATCTCAATCCGATATCGCTAAGGATGTTCACAAATCATCCAACTTTGCTTCAGAACTTGGCTAAATTCTGAAGCAAAGTTGAACGATTTGTAAACATCCTTATCGATATCGGATTGAGATGATTTTTTACAGGGACCTTAAAAAGTAAATTTTGAAAAAAATGAGCGGCTCCGATCATCTTTATAGAACCCGAATCAGGTCCAAAATGGATCTGTACAAGCTGTATGTACAGCTTCTGCTGTACTCATATCATTTCTGAATTTTTAACCCGGTATCTTTCCGGAAAGTGGCGCATAGGACATGCGGCTGAAAATGCACCGAAACAAAGACAAAGGTTTTCGGTGCAGAAGATCTGAGTTCAGTGTATGCAGGGTACTATGTAAATCAGAAAAGCTATGTGCACAGCAGCTTATACACAGCAGCTGTGCACAGATCACATTTACTCCCGGCTCGGGTCGTACAAAGATGATTGGAGCCGCTCATTTTGTTCTAAATATGTCGTTTAAGGTCTCTGTAAAAAATGAGTTTCGTTCGATATCGTTAGAGGCGTTAACAAAACACCCAAAATCACTTTAGAAGGTTTTGAAGTGATTTTGGGTGTTTTGTTAACGCCTCTAACGATATCGAACGAAGCTCATTTTTTACAGAGACGTTAAACGACATATTTAGAACAAAATGAGCGGCTCCGATCATCTTTGTACGACCCGAGCCGGGAGTAAATGTGATCTGTGCACAGCTGCTGTGTACCAGCTGCTGTGCACGTAGCACATCTCATACCCAGAACTCCGACCTCCTCCACCTCTTCTAGTCCAACCGCCACGATGACCTCCACCTCCACCACCACCACAACCTACCACCATCTCTACCACCAACTTTGGACAACACCAGCCATTATGGCTATAATCGCTTACTTTTATAGCCATAAATCATCTTCTGGTGTAAGGCTGGAATAATTGTAAATTTGTACAATTATGGATTGTTTGAAATTGTAAATTTGGAGACGGTTACTTGTTCGGAATTAAAATCCTGTATGATTGTTCGGAACCTGAAATCCAGACAATTATTGATTGTTCGATATTTTTTTTTAGGAAATGGTAATAGTTTCATTGATAGGAAACACAGATACATAAGAAGATCACCTAAAGATAGCATTCGTCATTAACGCAAAGGATTAGAAAGCCACAAAGGAGCGTAGCATTCTCAGGTACAAACACCATGACCACTACTACCTCTAAAAGCCAAAAATTGGATCGGCCCCATCGCAATCCTACACACAATAGAAAACTCACCCTAATAAATAAAATAAAATAACTAACACCCTGGAACAGTGAGGCTACCAAGCCAATTGATCTGATTCATCATTGGACCGCCACAACCGCTGCCTTCCTTCATCATGGAACCATAACCTCCTCCACGATTAGAATCTAAACGTGAGAGAGTTGAGAGGCAGTTTGAGTGGTGTGGATTTTAGAACTTGAGATAAACTGATAATGAAACCCTAGGGAAACGTAAATTAACAATTATTACAGGTATTTTGTCTTTTTGAAAAGTTGGGTTCAACCAACAAAATCCAGTGGGTTCATGGGATGAAAACAGGAGTAATAAGAGAAGTCCAAATCTCACAATGTGTAGCAGCAGAAGAGTATTTTGTCAAATTAAGTTGAATTTGTTAATACTACTAAATTGACACCACTTGGTACAAGGTGTCAGTGCCCTTGTGAATCTCTTCATCAGCCTCGTAAATCAGATCAATCGCCCAATTCTTTAGTGAGTCACCATATGCATATATTGGGATCTCCACTTCATCACCGCCTTGTAATTGCAATCCTGTGTAACCCTGTGGTATATATATAAGCCACACATGATCTACATCGGAGGGATTGACGGTAAAAGGGAGTACCAAAATTCTCTTTTTGATTTTATTGCAGATCACCTCTCGAATAAAAAAGCGGTTGTATTTGTAAGTTACTACTCGAGAACCCTTGATTAATATGCGTAGAATCCAACCCAACATTTTCTGCTTCATAGAAGGAGAAGGAGAAGGAGAAGGCGGCACCTTAAAAGATACATTTGGCCCTCTACCATCATGGTACGGGAACCAAATTGGAATCTCCCCATCCCCTGCTGGAACAAGAATATCAACAGGATACTGAAGTTTAGAGAGCCCCTGTACCAATAGATCATGAATTAGTCAGAGAACAAACATTTTCTTCTCAAGATTTGGCCTAAAAATTTTCAGACATACGAATTTTTCTTCCATGCCCCACAGTGGTATTGGGCCATCGAAGCCTCGTAAATATGAGCCAGCCTTTAGATTGAAAATTGAATAAATCTCAACCAATCCATTAGATCAAAACTACTTGGAAAAACAAGGTGATTTTATGATGTTTTCACCAAAAGTTACAACTTTAATTACCACACAAACTGATTTTACCACTCAGGAGCGACTCCATTTAGAAGAGTATGGTGTCAAGTGAAGCAAGTCAACCAAAAATTCCCAACATTAATGAGTAAAATGTTTTCCCACCTTTTAGACCTACCACTAGTTGACACCACTACAAGAAAACTATTGAACTCATCCATTTTGGTAATTGACTTTGCACGCCACTTTTTGATGGCCACACTCTTATACGTGTCTCATAGTGTTCAAAATACACATGACAAAAATACTAAAAGACAAATAATATTAGAGTGTAGTTATCAAAAAGTGAAGTGTCAAAATCGCCATCCTTATATTTTTCAGAAGTGTATTAGCTTCCACGTGATCGCCATAAATGTAAAATGCAACTATCAGAAATTTTTTGTTGATCAAATTTTTTTTTTTTAAAAAATGCTACTGTTAGTACAAGCCTAGGAAAACTACTCATGGGTGTTCAGGGCAGCTCATGTGCACCTCAAGTAATCACTTTCTCTGTCCGGTCAAAGGCATCCATGCTAGGACTAGTAAATTCACAAAAAATTAGTCCCTCCGTCCCTTTTTTAGAGTCCTGTATTCCATTTTGGGTTGTTCCTTAATAAGTGTCCATTTTGTAAAGTTAGTGGGTAAAAGTTAGTGAATTTTCCATTTTGCCCCTAAAAGTAGATTCCATTTTGAAAAATTAGTGAGTAAAAATGTAATGATGATATTTTAAAAGAGGGTAAGGATGAAAAGTTGAGGTGAAAGGTGTAATGTTGATGTCTTTTTAATAAGTTGGAATTACGAAGTAGGACTTTTAAAAAGGGACGGAGGGAGTATTAAATTAGCTTTCGTCAATTGTGTGGAGAGCAAACACACCAACCAACCGGACTAACCTTGGGGCTTAATCCTATGAAGATACTGAGCCATTAGACTATTTCTTTTTTCTTTTTCTTTTTTATATTTTCCAATTGTACGTATATTACTAAATTAGATTTTATTCGTAATTGTCTTTTATTTTGATTTTGTTTTTATAGTAATTGAGAACTGCAGATTATTAAATGACTCTGCAGAACAAAATTTCTACTAGTAATGAAAAATTAGATTTGATTAGTAATTGAGAAGTGCAGATTCATTTGTCTATGCATTAGATATGTTATGACTTTACATAAAAATTATTGAACGACTCCACTGATAAAAATTCCTGGAGTCGCCACTGGCCACACTCACTATGAGTGGGATTGAACCAATGGTTGAGATTAATAAAGGAAGAGCCAACGGTTTAGGAAAAATAGGGGCATGGATGCCTCCAAACCGGACTAGGGCATCATAGCCGAATCCCATACATACTGATACAAAAGGACTTTGGCTTACTAAATCTTAGACATTACAACGACACTTGGAAAATGAATGGAAATCAAGGATTCTAGCGATAGTATAGCTTTACGGAAAACCTTGATTTTACCTTCTTATGGAATTATAAAATAATCCAATGTGTGAGAGAGATAGAGAGTACCTTACTCCTGGGGAGTTGTTTCAAGAGACTAGTTAAATAATTGTCCTCAGCTAATTTTTTGGATCCCAAATAGATCCCATGTCCCCCTAGCTGATCCAATTCAAGTGGTAGGCTTTCTAATGATGGGCAACTCCTTGCATACACAAAAGGTCTTTGAAGCTTTGGAAGAGATCGGAGCTTTGCACAATCATTCAATTCGATCCTGCACAAGCCAGGAATGTTACTGATACTATCTGGTATGGTGCAGATATTATTTCCCTCAACAACCAAAAGCCCCAAAGACACCAAATCCCCAATTTCACTAGGAAGACACGAGAGCTTGTTATTTCCCACATACAATCGATTCAAGCAAGTAAGGTTACGGATACTATCCGGCAAGATACTCAACTCGTTTTGGGTAAGATCCAGAGTCCGTAATAAGATTAGATTCCCTATTTCGTCCGGCAGATATGACAAGTGGCAGTCTTTCAGATTTAATTCGGTTAAGCAACTTGAGGCCTGGGTAAGTGGAAACCCAATAGAACTCACACTCTTTGTTGGCAATGTCCAAGACGAGAAGAATAAGCCCCATAATTTATGGGGCAGTCCTTTAAATACAGCTAAGTTTCCTAGCTTGGAACAACCAGAGAGATCAAGATGTTTGAGAGATTTCAACATCCAAATGCCAGAGGGAAGCTTCCGAAGTTTTGTGCAGTTTTTCATATCTAAGACAAGAAGTTTGTTCAGACATCTAATAGACTCGTCAACCTCCACCAAACTTTTGCAATCATTAAGCAACAGCTCCTCAAGAGAATAGAGTCTAGAGAAGTCAGGGGTTCTGGTTAGGCAATGGCAGTGACTGAGGTAAAGGAACTTTAGTTTGTCCAGAATCTGTCCAAAAGAATTGGAGAAAAGTTAATTTTCACAAAATATACCGTGCAATAGATGTGGGATAGAGAAAGAAATAAGGATGTACCATGTTTCCATTCCAAACTTTTTTCAGGCTGCTATAACGCAAATCAAGAGCAACTAGTTTCTCCATAGAAAAATTCCGTGGTATACAATCCAAAGGGAAGCCTTTCCAGCTTAACCATAATAGCCTTCTAGAAATATGTTCATAACCAGTAGTTAGGTGAACGTAATCGAGATGAAGCAGCCAGAGGTTGTTCATCTTTTCAAATGCCTTAGCATTCACTTGGACATCTTTTGAATCATTAAAGTGTGGAAAGCGACCTTCGACTACTTCAGTTCCCTAAAAAAAAACAAGAACAGTGCATAACGAGGGGAAATAAAATTCCTTGGGTTAGAAAGCATAAAATAAAGCCATGAATATTCATGTAAGTTGAGACTTGGAACTAAGAATGTGCATAAACATATGTGGCATTACTGCAGACAACAGTAATTAGCAGTTGATAAAAAGATCATGCAGTGTGGTCCTCACCATGCCATCTCTTCGAACCTCAAGGACATGCTCATAATACCACAGTCTGTCCATCTTTTCAAATGGCTTTGTATTCACTTGAACATTTGTAGCATTTAGGATAAGGCCTTTAATTGCTTCAGTTCCCTGATATGAAAACCCAATTCATAATGAGGGAAGAAAAAAGTAACTCGGTGAGAAAACAAAATAGAAAGTTGGGAATATTTATGTCATATAAATCAGTATTAGAATGGGCACAAGCGCACGTAGTATTATTGCAATAACGAAGCATCAATAATTGATTAAAATCTCAATGCATATTGGTCTCACCGTGCCATATCTCAGAACTTCAAGGACATCGTCAAGATACCACAATCGGCTACGCTTTCCAGGATCCTCAAAAGATTCTTGCCTGACAATTTCTCTGCCCATGTCTCTAATCATATCATGCATCACAATTTGGTAGAACTCGTACTTTATGAGACACCGATCGGCTAGTTTCTGAATCCCATCTTTTGCAAAAATGTTGCAGCCTTCCAATATTTTTACTGTAAAATCTTGACCCATTCCAACAAAAAAACATGCTATATCTAGAAACAACTTCTTCAATTGCTCGCTTAGCGAATCAACACTCATCTTAAGACTTTTGTTAAGTTTTCCCTGAATATCATCATCAGGAATTTTTCTTAATTTCGCTATTGCACTTTCCCATTGAGGTATGCTCTCGCCATAGACATAGGAACCCAAAACTTTAAGAGCTAACGGAAGCCCTCCAGCATAATGCCCAATTTGGCGTGAAAGGTCCAAATGGTCTTCTGGAGGGTGGTCTTCCTTAAAGGCATGCCAACTGAAGAGCTCAAGGGATTCGTCCTTGTCCAATTTCTCTGGCCCATATATCTCATTCTCACCCAATTCAAGAATTTTTAGCGAAGACTTATCTCTTGTTGTTATGATGATCCTGCTTCCAGGAGCGAAGGAACCTCGATTTATGGCTAGGGCCTCCAATTGTTGAACATTATCCACATCATCCAGAACAAGAAGAACCTTTTTCTGACCGAAACCTATCTTCTTTATAACCTCGATGCCTTCATGGAAATTACTTACTTCATGAGTTCTTTTTAATATAGCCAAAAGAAGTTTCTTTTGTAATTCATCCAGGCCATTCGGTTGCTGCGAAGTTTCTCTGACATTAGCAAGAAAACCGCTACGTTCAAAATTGTGTTGGATGAGATTATACAGGCTTTTTGCAATTGTAGTCTTGCCAATTCCACCCATGCCCCATATGGCAACAATGCGAACACAATTGGATTCCATGTTCAGCAACACATTGAGCTTTGCAACACGAAGCTCTAGTCCAACTTGGTGGTATGGAACATTTAGATGTGTTGGATTTACTTTTTCTCTAACATCTTTAATGATCATCTTAATTAACTCAGCTTCATCTCTGTCAATTTGTGCATCAATTAACAATGAAAAACAAGAATCAGTACTCATTAAATCTAGAATTAATCATGACTACGGGATGAATCATGCTAATTTTGGCCAAACAATTGTGAAGTACAAATGTCAAATAATTGCAAGTTCTAAGTGTGTACGTGTGCTGTTTTAAAGTCATTTTCTTGTAAATATCAGAAGGGCCAAGGAAAATACCCGTTGGCCTCATTCAGCAAGTGCCGACCTGATAAATTAGCAGCTTCAGCAAGAGCTGCCCTCCACTTTTCCACCTTTCCATCCGATCCCTCTCTGAAATGCTTTTCATGCTCAGCAAATGCTCGTTGAAGAGGCCCCGTCTGCTTCCGCACGTGGGATGGAACAACATCATAAAAGATGGGCACCACAATCTGTTTCAAAGTCTCCCTGCAATTCATGATCCTCACAAGTTCATCAAGGCACCACCTCGACCCAGCATAGTCTTTTGAGAACACTATTAACGACATTCTGGAACCCTCAATTGCTTTCACTAGCCCATCGCTAATATAGTCTCCTCTTTCGAGCTCTTTGTCGTCCCTGAATGTGCGAAAACCATTGTCCTCTAAAGCAGCAAACAGATGGCTGGTAAAGTTTTTGCGAGTATCGGCGCCTCTGAAACTCACAAAGACGTGGTATATCCATTGCGGTAATATGGGAATGGAAGAGGAAGAACATCCTTCTTCCCACGAGGCATCCATATTTTTGCACACAACACACACACACACACACACACCCACAGAGAGAGAGGGAGAACTTATCCTTATGCAGTGGGCCCCCGAAAGATTAGGGAGTTCGTTCCCGGTGTTTATAGAACCACTTCAAGAGTTCCGCCTCCTATCTATCATCATCTGCAAAATAAACACACGGTTTACAGAAGCGACATTAGAAATCAATAAATCGAGGAATTTTGAGAGAGAGAGAGAGAGAGTATGCACATGTGGAGTGATGGCTGAATTTCTTGAATCCCAATAGACAGAGATGAAGAGTGAAGTGAAGATCGTTCGATCTCGTGCATAAACAGTGGGGAAAAGGCGACAAAATAGTCGGCCGTACGGAATTGGAGGGAGCAACGGGTCTCTTTCTCTCTCTCCTGAGTCTCCTCAGCTTGGGAACTTCCAGGCAAGTAAAAAGAAGGAAATACTCATACTATTCAAGTGGGAAGAAAAGGCAAAATGATAATGGTGGTCGGTGGTGGTGTCTGGGTGGAATAAAGGCACATTTTACTCTACTTTACTTTTTGGCGTTTGATTTCACAAAGGCAAAGAAGAATCTTCGCGGAAGGCCTTTATCTTTATGCATGCCAGCCTGAATTCAAGGATCGTGAAGTGAATGAATTGATCAAACCCGTACCGACATCCGACTCATATAGTTTTCTGCATAGATTCTTAAAAAAATAGTTTAATCAAATTAAACGGTAATGATCATTTGTATGAGACCCAAAAACCGATCTCACACAAACTGTTGTACATTTAATGTACACTATATGATGTTTTCATAGCTTTTTTGTATGCCTAAATACTTGTGTAAAAACATTCCGGAGAAGTATCGCCACACAGTGATCGACTCGTTTATTTATATAACAAAAGAATTATGGTACCCATTACGGCATACCTAATATCAGAAGTGCCAGTTGCGATGCACTCAGTGACGGATTCAGAAATTTTTGACAGATGAGTCACTCCTTTAAGAGCGACCTTATATGTTTCAAAGTTGTAGGCTAACTCATATCAATTTTTATTATTTAATTAAAAAAATGAGTGTATATATTCATCAAATATTTTTCTTGTTAGTGGTAGTTAATGTTGAGTTTGTAAAAAAAATATTAAAGAAAAATACATATTTTTATTTTATTTTATGTGGAACTTAGAATTATAGTAATTGATTTGTGTAGGAAATTACATTATTGTATATGACTTTGTGGTACCAATGGTAGATGAGATAGTTTACGTTTGGGTTTGAGGTCTGTACATTAAAATGGGTTTGAGGTCTGTACACTAAAAAAAAACACATGAAAGAGGTGCGTGTTTTAACCATTAAACACAAAAAAAATAAAAAAAATGATCCTCACAAGTTCATCAAGGCACCCCCTCGACCCAACATAGTCTTTTGAGAACACTATTAAAGACACTCAGGAACCCTCAATTGCTTTCAGTAGTCCATCGCTAATATATTCTCCTCTTTCGAGCTCTTTGTCGTCCCTAAATGTGCGAAAACCATTGTCCTCTAAAGCAGCAAGCAGATGGCTGGTAAAGTTTTTTTCGAGTATCGGTACCTTTGAAACTCACGAAGATGTGGTATACCCATTGCGGTGGGACGGGTATGGAAAAGGAAAAACATCCTTTTGGCCGCAAGGCATCCATATTTATGCACACAACACAAAGATTTTTATTTTATTTTTTATAGATCCACACTGCACAAAGATGAATCGAGATCTCGTGAACTGCAGCCTGACAAAATTCTAACCAGAGTAACAATAGATGAAATGGTTTACTTTCCGATTATGCTCGATATTTACAACAGAGAAAGAGTCCCAATATATAAACCAGATAAAACTGACATTTGATTGGCTAACAAGAAACACAAATCACTCTAATTGGTCAATCCATATTCACATGGATTGAGCATTGGTTCCATTATAATAAGGAACAATTTTGTTTGCAAGCACTTGTTCTCTAATAAAATTATAGTCAATTTCGAGATGTTTGGTTCTTGCAAGAAAGACAAGATATGTATGTCAGATATTTGAACATTGGTTCCAATATAATACTAAGGAACAGTTTATTTGAATTCCAATATGATAAGGAACAATTTTATTTGCAAGCACTTGTTCTCGCATTAAAGGCAAGATTAGAAGCCAAGCAATGGCCGAACGGCTATCACACCATAGAACACGAGGAGTCTCTGGTTGGAAAGCTTAGCTTTTGTTATGCTGTTCACGCCTTTGATTAGGGATGGACACGCTAGCTCTTTTTATGTTTCTCTATATTTATTAATGGTAATTGTTATCATTTTGGCAAAAAAAAAAAAGAGGAGTCACAAGAACATGAAGTTCAGAAAGTAACCACTGAATCCAAGCCAAGTATGAAGCTGTGTGACTCATAACTCTATATTTAGCTTCAGTGGATGATAGAGCCACTATTAGGTGTTTCTTAGCACACCAAGAGAAAAGATTATGACCAAAATAAACACCAAAGCCAGTTGTGGAATTTGCGTACACCCCATTCATAACTTCATAAAAAGAATGCATAACTAATACTATAAAAATGCATAGCTAACTAGCCAAGAATTTGCTACCATAAACAAAAAAACAAAAAAAATGCATACATTGTGTGTCATCCTCCGAAAACTATGAGTGGTGAGTACCATATACTACCAAGATACTAAACAAAAGATTAGGAAATTCACCCAATCGCCACAAGGGAGGTTAGCATTCTCGGGTACAAACACCCAGACCACTACTACCTCTAAAAACCAAAGACTGGATTGCCCCATTCGCTGTCCTGCACACAAAAGAAAATTCACCCTGAGAAAAAACCTAACACCCAAAAACAGCGAGGCTGCCAAGCCAATTGATCTGATTCATCATTGGACCACCACCACTGCTGCTTTCCTTCGTCATAGAAGCATAACCTCCACCACGATGAGAATCTGAACCGGTGCCATACTCTCAAATTTGACATCGAGAGAGAAAATACTCGCCGAAAAGGAAGATTTATTTAAAGTGATTGAAAATTAAGGAGAAAGGAAAACACCCATTATGGGTAACGCCCTCCCCTCCCGCTGTTGTTATAAATGTGGTGAAAACCCGGGGAGGGGGTGGGGGTAAAGAAGAGAGGCGGCTAGGGATTTTTTTTTTTTTAGAGAGATGCTCTGGGTTAGAGTGAGAAAGAAATCAAAATTACTTTTCTCATGTACAAGGGTTTACTCGTTTTGATTGTTCGATTAAATCTGGACAATAGTTTGTTGTTCGGAGTTGTACATCCAGACGATTAGTCTATGTGCGGCACTGTAAATGCAAACTAAGCCATAGGTTTTCGGATCTTACAAGGTGGCTATGACGGTGATTGAAAATCCTCTATGATCAATCGTAGTTTGAATGGATGATTAAAAGCCTTTCTACCTAAGTTTTTATAATATGTTGGGTAAGTTCGTTCCAAACTTGAGATCAGGTGTGGCGGGTGGTCTCATTTGAGACGGTAATGGTGATTGGATTGTGGGTTTCCAAAGGCGAATTGGGACAGCTTCTTCTAGTACCACCGTGGAGTGCTGGGCACTTCATGATGGTTTACATTTAGCTTTGGAGCGTAACTTACAGGGTAGTCTTGTGGAGACCGATTCTATGACTTTAGTGCATCTCCTTGACGAGGGTACTCATGATTTAAGTAACATTCTTAACGATTGCAGGTTTCTCTTGGATCAACTTAAAGGAGGAGTCCACCATTTATATCGGGAAACAAATCAAAGTGCCGATGCTGTTGTAAAATTTCCTTTTAGTATTGTTTTTCTTTCGGTTTCGAACTGTCTGGAACAGGTTTTGTTCGACGATGCTAGGGGAGTTTTGTTCCACAGGACTATGTTTTAAGTTTGATATGCATTCCAGTTTAAAAAAAAAAAACTCAACATCCGTTCAAATTTTCTTTCCTTTTTCTAAATATGGGCAGTATCATTGACCCGGCTAAAAGTATGATCTAATCGATATTTACTCTGATAGAGAGGGTTTATCCTGGGTCCACCCTCCAGGTCAATTCTTATTTTTAAGTTTGGTATGCATTCCAGTTTAATAAAAAATAAAAAAACTCAACATTTGGTATTTTCTTTCCTTTTTCTTTAAATAAGGGTAGTATCGTCCACCAGGCTAAAAGTCTGATCTAATCGATAATTACTCTGATAGAGAGATTTTATCCTAGGTCCACCCTCCAGGTCAATTCTTATTGTAATTGAAGTTATATTTGTTATAGTGTTTGGGGTGAAATACCACTGATGCCCTCCATTTTAACGAACAAGAGGGATGGAGTTAGGGTTTGGGACCAATTGACACACATTTTAAACGTTGGGGACGAAAGTGGGCAAATGTTTAGATTGGGGATGAAATTGATCACTCGCTAATAGTTTGGGGACCAAAAAAGTAAATAAGCCGAAAAAAAAGTAAAACAAGTAACTCAAAAGATGCACTAATAAAAAAAGAAGAGAAAAGGAAAGGATGTCCACTATTTCCATGATACTTCATCGAATCCTTGCTTCATCAATCAAAAAGAAAGTCTCTCCGATCATGCAGTAGTACACACACCAGTAAACAATCACCACTTAGGCCAAAGAAGTCAAAGTCCAGATCAAGAAATGTCAAAGATTTGAAGTACTTGCATGCTAATTCAAGCCAGAATCTTCTACGATGTTGAAGAAAAAATAAACACTTTCATGGTCAAATGAAGACAGTTTAAATGCAAGTTCTGATGATCTGAATAAAACAGCAGGAGAAACAAAATTCAAAAGACTGTTCATGTTCATTCTGGATTTATGAAGGGTAAATCTTCGGTTACGGTTCCTAAACCCAAATTGCTTGATTTCCTTGAATTGGTTACTGTTCCGAGTTCTTCTGCTGGGAACTCTCTGCGGATAAATAGATCAAGGATTTGAGTATGGAAAATAGTATGTTACGTAAGCTCTTGGCTGAGAAATCTGTGTCTTCTCCTCCTCCAGGGGGTGCTTGGAAGGATAAGGTAGGTGGTGGTTCTTAGAGTCGGGTTCACCAGGAATTTATTCCTCCACAGGTGATAAATGACAGAATAGCAGTATCTCCCCCTGCTGAGGTTGAGGAACAGGGATTGGATAGATGTAAGTGCTGCCTAGTTGGCCATTTTCTAGATAAGAAATTACCATTTAAGATGGTGCGAAGCATTACTAAGAAAATTTGGGCTAAATTTGGGCTGAGTTATGTCCTTGCCAATGATCATGGCTTCTTTTTCTTTGATCTTGCACATGATGGAGATCTGTTTAAGGTGTTAGAAGCTGGTCCCTGGCTCATTGGTGGTAAATCGCTAGTTTTGAAGCAATGGCAACCTTATCTGGCTTCGATTAAAGAGCAGCTTTGAACTGTCCCAATCTGGGTCCAGTTTTACAATATTTCTTTTGAGTATTGGACTGCAAGTAGTCTTAGTTATGTTGCTAGTTCTGTTCCGCAAGCCATTGTACTGTGATGAGTTGACTACTAAATGCATACGGATGAATTTTGCTAAAGTGTGTGTTGAGGTCAATTTAGACTCTCCTTTTCCTGAGTCTGTTGATCTTCGCTGTCCTAATGGTGATACCATGATTTTACGTTCTTATGGAATCCGGTTCCACTAATTTTTTTATTTTTTAAGTACTTGTTTCACTTTACAAAACATGTCATTCTCGCATAATACATCATTTCTAATTCAAAAAATACTTATTTGAAAAAATAAGTACTTATTTTGGTTGGTGGAACACACCCTTATAAAAGTAATCCAATGCATGAGAGAGACAGAGAGTACCTTACTCCTGGGGAGTTGTTCCGAATAGTTCACCCACTACACTAGCTGATCCCATTCAAGTGGTAGGCTTTCTAATGATTGGCAATGCCGCACATACACATTATTACATAATTATTAAATTGGATATGCCGCATGCGAGGAAGGTTACTGATACTATCTGGTATGGTGCAAATATTATTTTTCCAAAATTCCAAAGTCGGTAATGAGACCAACCCACCAATTGCACTAGGAATATGGGCTAGGTTGCAGCCACCTAAATCCAACCAGTTCAAGCGAGTAAGGCGCCAAATACTATCTGGTAAGGTAAGTGATCTGTTACGTCCAAGTTCCAAACTCGCCAATGAGATCAACCTATCAATTTCACTGGGCAAATGAGACAAGTTGCAGTCGTACAAACTCAATTCCCGCAGGCGTACAAGTTTGCATATACTTTCTGGTAAGGCACGGAAACCATTATTACACTGAAGTTTCAAAGTCTCCAAAGAATCCAAATCCCCAATTTCACTCGGAAGATGTGAGAGCATGTTTTCTCCCACGAACAAAACCTTCAAGCAAGACAGCTTACCAATGGTATCCGGTAGGGTACATAACCTATTTCTTGCAAGATTCAAAATCTCTAATGAGATTAGATTCCCTATTTCATCCGGAAGATATGACAAATGGCAGCCATCTAGATTTAATTCCTTTAACCAACAGGAGACCTGGACAGGGGTGCGTGACAACCCAATAGAATCCACACCCTTTGCTCGCAATGTCCAAGACGAGAAGAATAAGCAGCGTAATTTATATAGCGGTCCTTTAAATACAGCTAAGTTTCCTAGGTTGGAGCAGCCAGAGAGATCAAGACGTTCGAGAGATTTCAACATCCAAATGCTAGAGGGGAGCTTTCGAAGTTTTGTACAGTTTTTCATGCCCAGGACAAGAAGTTTATTCAGACATCTAATAGACTCGTCAACCTCCACCAAACTTTTGCAATCATTAAGCAACAGCTCCTCAAGAGAGGAGAGTCTAGAGAAGTCAGGGGTTCTGGTTAGATAATGGCAGTGATTGAGGTAAAGGAACTTTAGCTTGCCCAAAATCTGTCCAGAAGAAATCGACGAAAGTTAATTTCCAGAAAATATACCGTGCGATAGATGTCGGATAGAAAAAGAAATAAGGATGTACCATGTTTCCATTCCAAACTTTTTTCAGCCTGCTATAACTCAAATCGAGAGCAACTAGCTTCTCCATAGAAAAATTCCACGGCATACAATCCAAAGGGAAGCCTTTCCAACTTAGCCATAATAGCCTTCTGGAAATATGTTCATAACTAGTAGTTAGGTGAACGTAATCGAGATGAAGCAGCCATAGGTTGTTCATCTTTTCAAATGCCTTGGCATTCCCTTGGACATCTGTTGCGTTTAGGATGAGGCCTTTAACTGCTTCAGTTCCCTGATATGAAAATCCAGTTCATAATGAGAGAAGAAAATAGTACCTCGGTGAGAAAAAAAAATAAAGCTGGGAATATTTATGTCAAATAAATTAGAATTAGAATGGGCACAAGTGCATGTAGCATTATTGCAATAATGAATCATCAACAATTGATTGAAATCTCAATGCATATGGCTCTCACCGTGCCATCTCTCAGAACTTCAAGGACATCGTCAGGATACCACAATCGGCTACGCTTCCCAGGATCCTCAAGAGATTCTTGCCTGACAATTTCTCTACCCATGTCTCTAATCATATCATGCATCACAATTTGGTCATGATAGTTGTAGTTTATGAGACACCGATCGACTAGTTTCCGAATCCCATCTTTAGCAGAAATGTTGCAGCCTTCCAATATTTTTACTGTAAAATCTCGACGCATTCCAACAAAAAAACATGCCATATCTAGGAACAACTTCTTCAGTTGCTCACTTAGCGAATCAAAACTGATCTTAAGACTTACGTTAAGTTTTCCTTGAACATCATCATCAGGAATTTTTCTTAATTTCGCTATTGCACTTTCCCATTGAGGTATGCTCTCGCCACGGAAATAGGAACCCAAAACTTCAAGAGCTAATGGAAGCCCTCCAGCATAATGCACAATTTGTTGTGAAAGGTCCAAATGGTCTTTTGGAGGATGGTCTTCCTTAAAGGCATGCCAACAGAAGAGCTCAAGGGATTCATCCTCGTCAAATTTCTCTGGCCCATATATCTCATTCTCACCCAATTCGAGGATTTTTAGCGAAGACATATCTCTTGTTGTTATGATGATTCTGCTTCCAGGAGCGAAGGAATCTCGATATATTGCTAGTGCCTCCAATTGTTGAACATTATCCACATCATCCAGAACAAGAAGAACCTTTTTTTGACCAAAAGCTTTCTTTATAACACTGATGCCTTCATGAAAATTACTTACTTCATGAGTTCTTTTTAATATAGCCAAAAGAAGTTTCTTTTGTAACTCATCCAAACCATTCGGTCGCTGTGAAGTTTCTCTAACATTTGCAAGAAAACCGCTATGTTCAAACTTGTGTTGGATGAGATTATACAGCCTTTTTGCAATTGTAGTCTTTCCAATTCCACCCATACCCCATATGGCAACAAGGCCAACACAATTGAATTCCATATTTAGCAACATATTGAGCTCTGCAACACGACGGTCTAGTCCAACTTGGCAGTCTGGAACATTTAGATGTGTTGGATTTACTTTTTCTCTAACATCTTTAATAATCATCTTAATTAACTCTGCTTCATCTCTGCCAATTTGTACATCAATTAACATAAAAACAAGAATAAGTAAACATTAAATCTAGAAATAGCCATGACTATGGTATGAATCATGCTAATTTTGGCCAAAAAAGTAGTCTCAATTGAGTATATTTGGCCTAGAAACTTGAACAAATAAAATAGTTGCAAGTTTGTAGCAAGCATAGCAGAATTTTGATCCTACTCCTATTTAAAAGTCCTTTCCCTAGGCATATCTAAAGTCATGCATAGTAAGGCCTTCTCTTGTTATGATTTGAGGCAAGTACAAATGTCAAATAATTGCAAAGTTCGAAGTGTGACCAGCGGCATTTGAAATTTGATTTGTCTAAAATTGTGGTCAACAAAGCACTTTTTAAGATTAATACACCTTCTAACAGTATGAAAATTTCACCCGCACCTACAAATATGTGGACTAGTGTGTACTGATGCTGTTTTAAGGTCGTTTTCTTGCAAACATCAAAAGGGTCGAGGAAAATACCCGTCATTCAGCAAGTGCCGACCTGACAAATTGGCAGCTTTAGTAAGAGCTGCCCTCCACTTTTCCACCTTGCCATCTGATTCCTCTCTAAGATATTTTTTATGCTTGGCAAATGCATCTAGAAGAAACCCCGTCTGCTTCCGCACGTCGGATGGAACAACATCATAAAAGATGGGCACAACAATCTGTTTCAAAGTCTCCTTGCAATCCATGATCCTCACAAGTTCATCAAGGCACCACCTCGACCTAGCATAGTCTTTTGAGAACACTATTAAAGACACTCTGGAGCTCTCAATTGCTTTTAGTAGTCCATCGCTAATATATTCTCCTCTTTCGAGCTCTTTGTCGTCCCTGAATGTGCGAAAACCATTGTCCTCTAAAGCAACAAGCAGATGGCTGGTAAAGTTTTTTCGAGTATTGGTACCTCTGAAACTTACGAAGACGTGGTATACCCATTGTGGTGGAATGGGTATGGAAGAGGAAGAACATCCTTTTGTCCGCAAGGCATCCATATTTATGCACACAACACAAAGAATTTTTATTTTTTTTATAGATCCACACTGCACAAAGATGAATCGAGATTTTGTGAACTTCAACCTGACAAAATTCTAACTAGAGTAACAATAGATGAAATGGTTTACTTTCCGTTGATTATGTTCGATGATTACAACAGAGAAAGAGTCCCAACATATATGCCAGATAAAATTGACATTTGATTGGCTAACAAGAAACACAAATCACTAATTGGTCAATCCATATTCACATGGATTGAGCATTGGTTCCAATATAATAAGGAACAGTTTTGTTTGCAAGCACTTGTTCTCTAATAGAATGATAGTCAATTTCGAGATGTTTGGTTCTTGCAAGAAAGACAAGATTATGGATGTCAGCTGTTTGAACATTGGTTCCAATATAATACTAAGGAACAGTTTATTTGAATTCCAATATAATAAGGAACAATTTTATTTGCAAGCACTTGTTCTCGCATGAAAGGCAAGATTAGAAACCAAGCAATGGCCGAACAGCTATCACACTATAGAACACGAGGAGTCTCTCGTTGGAAAGCCTACTTTCTGTTATGTTGTCCACGCCTTTGATTAGGGATGGACATGCTAGTTCTTTGTATGTTTCTCTATATTTATCAATGGTAATTGTTATCATTTTGGCAACCAAAAAAAACACACAAGGAGTCGCAGGTACATGAAGTTCAGAAAGTAACCACTAAATCCAAGCCAAGTATGTAGCTGTGTGAATCATAACTCTATATTTAGCTTCGGTGGATGATAGAGCCACTATTGGATGTTAGCACACCAAGAGACAAGATTATGACCAAAATAAACACCAAAGCCAATAGTGGAATTTGCGTACACACCATTCGTAACTTCATAAAAATGCATAACTAATACTATAAAAAGGCATAGCTAACTAGCCAAGAATTTGCTACCATAAACAAAACAAAAAAAAATGCATACCATGAAAAAAAAAATTGTGTATTATCCTCCAAAAACTATGAGTGGTGTGTAGAGAGACCCGTAAATTTCTTTATTTAAATTTTTTATGTTCGTAATTGAGGGAAAATGGTGAAAATGACGTGAATATGAATGTGATGGTTAAATGTGCAAATGTTTGAAAATATGGGTGTTAGTGTAGTATGATGTATATATATGTGTGTGCCTAGGGAATTTATTTCCCATTCTCGTCTCTCTCTCTCGGCTCTCTCATCTCTCTCAACGCTCTTGCTCTCTCTCCATCACTCTCTCATCCAACCTCCCAAAACCCGTACCAATCGACCTCCAGTCCATCTTCTACTTGCGTATTGGGGCTTGTATCGCGTTGGATAGAGCTCAGCTTGGTGTATTTACGCTTGGTTTGAAATTCCAAAAGCTAGGGCAAGCTCAATCCCTTCGATTTCTGCTTGGATACTCGAGGTAGGGAATTCTACCTCTCTTTATATGTTATTTGAGTGTTTCTATGCCTTGTTCGAGTTTGAATTGGTTGTTATTGAGATTGGTTCGAAACCTGAAATTTTCTATCGAAATCGTCTGTAATTTACACTCTCCCTACCGGTACGAACTTTTCACCTATTGGTAGAACGATTGAGAAATTCCCCCATAACCAGCTCAAACGTACAGCAGCAACTCAAAAGCTGCTCAACGTAATCAACTTCGTCCGGTAGGAACTTTCCACCTACCGGTAGATCAAGTACAAAATTATTTCATCCGGTCAAGTACAAAATTATTTCGTTCAAAATGTTGGCTCTTTTGTTTGCAATTTCTACTAGTAGGACTTGTTTACCTACCGGTAGGTCAAGTGCCAAATTCTTCTCTTCTACCGGTAGGATTCATTCACCTACCGGTAGGAGATTGAGCTGCTGCAGTGTCTTTCAGCTGCCTTCCTACATCTTCCAAATCATATTTTGAAACTTCTCATCAACTCTAATGGGTTTGTTTGCACATTCTTTCAAGTGTTTTGAAGAGTATTATTTGTCTCACTCTTAGAGTGGTATCCGATGGACTAGAGTGAACTCGTTGTGTTAAGAAATGAGAAATGGATGATATTACACATTGAAATACGAGCGATACACTTGAATATGTCTAGGGATCCGATGAGTAGTATTGCAATTCATTTTCTTTCGACTCGTAGAATTCTTTAGATTCCTTTAGCATATGCTTTTCGGACTCCAAGCATAGAAACTAGAAGACCGGGCATCGCAGAGTCTAGTCGTGAGTTGATATGTGGTATGTGAAGGTACAGGGGAGTAATTAGAGGCACGGTAAGGACGTGTGGTATTGTGATATGCTTAAAGGGAAGGGCGTGTATTAATTAGTCTGAGTCTTAATATGGTTAACAGTTTGGAACGTCTTGAAATGAAATCAATGTGGTGGATTGGTAGAGTGTTTAGAATACTTGAAGTGAAATCGATGTTGTGAAAGAACTGTTTGAGAGGATATAATAACTTGTGTCCTCACGACTCGTCAAGTCTTTCAATCCTTTTGGCTCCCTCCCTATGAGATTCAAGTGTAGAAACTAATGGATAGAGTATTGTAGGATTATATATATGGGTTTAATACGCTATGTCTGATGCGAATGGGTAAACTAATGAAAAGGCATGAACATGTATATTTGGAGAGTTAGATAATGGTTAATTGAAGTTTTGTGGTACGACCGATAGATTGATGATGAAGTTGATTATGAAATGACGACGATTACGAAAAGTGTGAGAGGTGACCCAATTGATTATTATTATTGAGGGAATAGACTTGGAGTGACCCTACGCTCGAGGGAACTAGACCCGAGGTGACCCAATTGATTACTCCCTTCGTTCCAAAATGAGTGACCTTTTTGGGACTCCGTGCCATTTTCAAATGCTTATATCTTTCGATTTATGAAGTATTATGTGATTTTGAAAACTTTGTTTAATAGAATTAATTATAATCTATGAAACAAGATCCATGTTGCATATTTTTTGACATTCATATTGAAAGATATAAGCAATTGAAAATGACACACTTCCCCAAAAAGGTCCCTCATTTTGGAACGGAGGGAGTATTATTATTGAGGGAATAGACTCGGGGTGACCCTACGCTCGAGGGAAATAGACCCGAGGTGACCCAAGTGATTGTTGATGGGAAACACCTGATTAAAAGAAAGGAAAGGTTTTGCAATAAAGGGATTTGATGAAGATAAATGTGGACATGAGAAAGATTGTAGTACCGTACGAAGAATAATAAGATGTTTTTGAATTGTTTATAGACAACGGTGGAACGACGTGAATTTGTTAGTGTATTTAGTTAAAGAAGCAAAGACTAGATTGCCCCAATTGCTGTCCTGCACACAAGAGAAAACTCACCCTGATAAAAAAACCTAACACCCTGAAACAGCGAGGCCGCCAAGCCAATTGATCTGATTCTTCATTGGACCGCCACCATTGCTGATTTGCTTCGTCATAGAAGCATAACCTCCACCACGATGAGAATCTAAACCAACACCAAACTCTCAAATTTGACATCAAGAGAGAAAATACTCACCGAAAAGGAAGATTTATTTAAAGTGATTGAAATTAAGGAGAAAGAAAAAAACCCATCAAAGGTAACGCCCTCCCCTCCCGCTGCGGTTATAAATGTGGTGAAAACCCGGGGGAGGGAGTGGGGGTAAAGAAGAGAGGCGGCTAGGGATTTTTTTTAGAGAGATGCTCTGGGTTAGAGTGAGAGAGAAATTGAAATTACTTTTCTCATGTATAAGGGTTTACTCGTTTTGATCGTTCGATTAAATCTAGACAATAGTTGATTGTTTGGAGTTGTACATCCAGATTAAATGTGGCAAATAGGCGGGTCTGGACAGATTGAAACGAGTCACGGGTCAAATATGGGTCAACCAAACCCAAACCCGACCCGACCCATTTTCTTATATATACGCAAACCGACCAAAAACCATTGCCCAAAAAAACAGCCGGAAATGGGTTATCACCACCACTGGAGTCCCCATGCCATGACTTGCTTGATTGGTTAGTCAATTAGCGCTAATGAAGAACGTGATCTTAAGTCTTAACTATAGTAGATTAGTAGTAGTATTCTTGTATTGCCTAAATACTGTTATTTGTGAGTGGAATTAACTAACATAAATAAAAGAAGGTGAAGTTGCAGAAAAAATGCTACAGATACGAATGGAGGATACAAATTCCGCCGCATAAGTGTTCGATATTGTCCGATGCGTGTGAGTCTCGTGTAGGGATGGAAACCAGGCCGGGTGGATATTTTTGGGGATTTGTACCACAAAAATTATGAAACACGACAAGTCATTGACGTAAGATATTAAGAGTTGGGAAAATAGGGTGTGTAAACCATGGAAGGCACAACAAGTCGTTGACGTAAAGCCGCATCCGCCTGCCGCATCCGCCTGCCTGCATTTCACAATTAACGTCCAATATTAGTCTTCAAACAATTTAATAACTAATACCTGCATAATCGGACCACCTTAAAATTTTCATAGCAATTTCTCGCACCCCTACAAAGCATCGTAGTACGAGCAACCTCTTCTGAACATTATCAAATTAATGCATTAACTACCTTGCAAAAAAAGGTTCAGTTCGTATCTATGAAATGGACTCCAAATTGGGTCAATATAAGCTAATTGTACAGGAGTTGTGATTTGGCTTACAACATCATCCCCAGGTCAAAATTCCACTCGATTATGTAATATTCCATTATAGTCCACTTCTTAATGAAAAATTCCAAGATTAACTAAATAGTTTTGCACAATTTCTGTTATTGGGAGAACAAAAATAAGGAGATTATAAAGACCAAAATAAAGCCACAAGACATTTAAGTAAGCGGTTGCTTTCAAATTTGGGAATATATTAATATTACTAGGTAAAGGGCTACGTTGCATAGCACGTATGTCATGCCCGTTGATTTGTAATTGCACAGAATAAGTTTTGATTAGTTAGGAGCTGGCAAGCAAGTTGAATACATTTAAATATTTACAGAGACTTGAATTCCCAATGAAGAAAAATTCTTGAACACCATTAGACACAAAAGAACTAAACTCATCTCAACAAGAAAATTGTTACAGCCTAGCATTTTTATTTGTTTAATTAATTATATTGGTTGTTTATTAATTGGAGTTGTGGTTGGGTCCCAATTAATTATTTTGTGCGCGCTATGGATATTGTTGTCACGATTGTAATATTTGGGGTGTGAGATTAATTTTGGGTGAAATAGTGGTACCGGATGATAATTTTATAAATTGTGTTACGTTCCATGTAATTCAAATTAACTAATTAGCTATAATTTAGGAGAGAACGTGGGTTTTGGTTGGGTTTCCATACATACCCGTACGTAGAAATATAAGCTAGGGTTCTGGGTCTTGGAGGAACGGTAGAGAGAGAGAGAGACGCAGTCAAGGATTCAGTTGATTGGTGATCAATTGGGTAAGCGATTCTTATTCCCTTTATTACTGTTTCTTTTTCCATTCGTTACATGGGTTGGAGTAAAGTTAGACTTTTATTTGGTGGTTTATAAAGTGGAGTTATTGGGAGGTTAAATGAGTTCCCATTCTTTTGGCACCGATTGTTTTCTTTTAATGCCATTGATGTATGGAGGAGTGGAGGTGATTTGTGTGATGTGGGTGTGGGACCAAGTGTCAAGATTTGTGCACGGTGGTGTGCGTGTATGAGTTTGGTGTCAAGGGGTGTATAACTGTGATTCTCCTTGAGGTGTGAGCAAGGGTTGCGTATCCTTTGTCAATTGTATTTAATGATTAGTATTGGACGTTTGGAGGGTGTGCTTTCGGATAGTTTGGGTATGGTTTTACTCAATTGGGAACATGGTTCTCGGAGGAGATTTTGTGGGCTACTGATGAGTTGGTAAATTAGGTTAGCATTGGGTATTTTAATAGTAAATGTTATTTCCTAGTTTACTTAGTTTATATCTGAACTAGTTAGTTATTTTGCATGTTGTATTTTGGTACAGGCTAGTCTCTTTTGTGCGATCGATTGCATTATCCTTGAATTCAGGTGAGTAGTTAAATATGTTACGTATTTTCGAAAGTTCCCTGTGTCCCTCAAAAGTATTTCCTTCAGAAATTTATATGGATGTTATTTGGAGAATCAAAACTGTTTATAAGTTGTTTTATAAATTGGCATGCGATGAATTTTCTGAGATCAATTGTTAATATTCTTTTTGGTGAGAACTTGGTGGATATTAATGGGAACATTTAATTCGGAAGTCCAGGGAACTTATTCCTTCTTGTGTTGGTAACCCTGGCCATTGGGTAAAAGACCGTGTTAGTCCGGTGACCCTAATGCTCAACGGCTTTCTTTCGCCGGATCGTCTTAGGGAAAAGTACCACGGGCTACCAACCCTGGTGACTCTAAGTTCGATATTGGATCCAATTTTGTTGAGATTTATTTTGGCCATGGTACTATTTGATTGTGGTTCCCCATTGTTGATGGAGTTAATGTTGTGATCACCACCAAGAATATTTATTGATTAAATGCTTCATTGATTAATTTATTATTCTGCTGGACATCTCGTATGCCAAATTATGTTTAATGGTAAATTATTTTCATCCCCGCTTTCAACTTTATTTAATATACATACTTGCTATTCACTGAACTCGTCAGCTGACGGATTTATTCCACCTCCTCTTTCAGGCAAGTACGAGAGTTAGATAAGGACTCTGGTGGCATCTCGGGAATTTATTTTAGTTGACTTCCTTAGGGTGTCTCACTTTAGTTTTATTTTAAAAATCACTTCCTCATTAGAAACAATTGCTAGATAACAAATTCTTTTTATTATTGTTGGATCACTGGATATTGTTTGGTTCATGGGATGGTTGTGCCCCATGTTTATGATGAGACACATTTGGCTTTTGATTTGATTAATAACGAAAAAGTGATCATTTGATTTTCGGTTACCTTGATTTATTCAGGCTTGTGTTCCATGATTAGCCTCATAGTTCACAGCCGATCACTTCTCATTTTTGGGGTGTGACAAAAACGTTCCTTAGCGTAGTGTTGAAGTGGCCAAAGAAAGAGTCCTGAAAAAGATGTAGTATCAAATTAGTTACAAAACCGAAAGAAAATAGCATAAAAACCAGGAAAGGCAATATTGACAAATACAAAAATAAGGAGGGAAATGCATACGACTATATATAAGAAACTAATGGATCCACTGGAATATTTTTATGAAAACAAAGCAAAATTGGTGTTAAGATAACAATGACATAGGCAAAATGGATGATATAAGATGATATAAGACTTGTTAAAACAACTCCAAACCAATTGGCAAAGAGTGGAGAGGCCGCCCAGGCTCATATACTAGTTTTGGATGAGATAATTAACCGATGTGGGATAAATCCCAACACTCCCCCGCACGTGCGACCCCCAACTCGCACGTGGAGTGTCACGCCCCAAAAATGAGAAGTGACCGGCCGTGAACCATGAGGCTAATCCATGGAACACGCAGCCTGAATAAATCAAAGTAATCGAAAATCAATGATCCCTTTTTCGTTATTAATCAAATCAAAAGCCAAAGGTGTCTCAATCATAAACATGGGGTACAACCATCCCATGAACTAAACAATATCTAGTAATCCAACAATAATAAAAAGAATTCATTATCTGACAATTGTTTTGAATGCGGAAGCGATTTATTAAAATAAAACTAAGATGAGACACCCTAAGAAGGTCAAACAAAAGAATCCCCGAGATGCCGCCAGAGTCCTTGCCTAACTCCCCAACTTGCCTGAAAGAGAAGTTGGAATAAATCCGTCAGCTGACGAGCTCAATGAATAGCAAGTATGTATAATAAATAAAGTTGAAAGCGGGAATTAAAATAATTTACCATTAAATCATAATTTGGCATACGAGGTGTCCAGCAGAATAATAAATTAATCAATGAAACCTTTAACCAAATAAATATTCTTGGTGGTGATCACAACATTAACTCCATCAACAATGGGGAACCACAATCAAACAGTACCATGGCCAAAATAAATCTCAACAAA
Source organism: Rhododendron kiyosumense (assembly GCA_019656275.1). Classification (NCBI taxonomy): domain Eukaryota; kingdom Viridiplantae; phylum Streptophyta; class Magnoliopsida; order Ericales; family Ericaceae; genus Rhododendron; species Rhododendron kiyosumense. The sequence continues at coordinate 18,712 of BPLS01031972.1, read as the reverse complement.
ATTGGATCCAATATCGAACTTAGAGTCACCAGGGTTGGCAGCCCAGGGTACTTTTCCCTAAGACGATCCGGCGAAAGAAAGCCGTTGAGCATTAGGGTCACCGGCCTAACACGGTCTTTTCCCCAATGGCCAGGGTTACCAACACGAGAAGGAATAAGTTCCCTGGACTTTCGAAATAAATGTTCCCATTAATATCCACCAAGTTCTCACCAAAAAGAATATTAACAATTGATCTCAGAAAATTCATCGCATGCCAATTTAGAGAACAATTTTTAAACAAATTTGAGTCTCCGAATAACATTCATATAAATTTATGAAAGAAATACTTTTAAGGGACACAGGGAACTTTTGAAATACTTAACTACTCACCTGGATCCAAAAAGTAATGAAACTCAAATCACGCAAAGTGTGACTATTCTGTAAAAGTAAAACATTCAAATGACTAAGTAATTTAAATATATCACTGACAATACAAATTAGGAACACCTCTATTATTCAATAACCCTAACTTAACCCCTTCCTAATTCCTAAACCACCTGTGGACACGACAAAATCCACCTACGAACAACCAAAGATTTATTTTGTCTCTAAGAACAACCATGCCGCCACTTTTTCTTCCAAACCAACAATTTCGCCCACACATGAATTGAATACAAAGCACATGTTCTTACAACACAAGATCAAAGCCCAAATCTATTTGGTTCTTTCTACTACTGTTAACATCACAATTACTTCACAAACGTCCAATTCCTTGGCAGTTTCCAACCGACTCCAAGTCCACCGCATATCACCGTAAATCGTACCCACCGCACACCGCCAATACGACCCAATGAATCACTTAAAATAATTTTCTAATTAAGTATTTGATCCTTCTCTAGAATCTATATAAAGGTCGAAAGAGAATGAAATGGAAGATACCAAACTCACCTCAGAAGAAACCACTTCTGAATTCTTCAACTCCGACTTGGACTGCGCTGGCTCTTTTATTTTTCTCTCGGAACAGTGACTTAATATAAAACAAAACCCTCATCGGCTTATGTATAAAACCCTAAGTACTGCTCTTAGAACCGCTCACTACTCACGTCACATCCTAAATTATAGCCAACTGATTAAACAAAATATCTAAAATTCTAACTGAGGTAAAAACTGAATTACTATGGTTAAAAAGCTCATACCCCTTCTAGTTATAATAACGATAATTGCACCCATTGTGCACGCAAAAATAAAAATAATTAATCAGGACCCAACCATAACACCCAATTAAATAATGGCCAAATTAATTAATAAAATAAATTAAAATTCAAGGCCGTAACATGGAGAGGTAAACAAAGGATCTGGAACACACGGATCACAATGAAACAAAGTGCAACAATGGCACAAACAAAGGGGAAAAGCCTCCCAAAGCCTAGCTCTGATACCATGTTAAATTTCTTGGAGGGTTCCAACCTAAAACCAATTGACAATAGGTGGAGTAACCTCTAGAATATATTAACTAAGCTTGGGTGGCTTAGATGAACGATGTGGGATTAAGTTTAACACTCCCCCTAACGTGCAACCCGGATGCACGTGGAGGTTCGAATTGAAGAAATAAGATATTTTGACTCGAGCAACCCCTCACGTGGAGACCATGCACGTGGACGTATGAATTGATAAGATGAAGCCACCCAAGACCTAGCTGTGATACCATGTTAGAGCATCCAACTCCAAACCAATTGGCAAAGAGTGGAGAGGTCGCCCAAGCTCATATACTAGTATTGGAGGAGATAATTAACCAATGTGGGACAAATCCCAACAGTTTGGATATGAATTATCCCGTTTGGTGAGATAGGTTAAGATGATTGTGCTCAGGTTATGTTGGTCTAGATCTTGGTGGTGCACCTAGGGAAAACAAGCTGGGCTTGGCGAGCTACTCAATGAAAGACCGGAAATTGTTAGGGGTGGTACTCAATTACCCCGGTGCAAGGGTGGCGCTTGTACCTGATTACCCCGATTCATGGGGTGGTGCTTGTACCCGATTACCCTTGGTTTGTGAGGGTGGTGCTTGAACCCGATTACCCCGATTCATGGGGTGGTACTTGTACGCGGCTACCCTCGGTAAGATATTAGAGTTAGCGTATGGTTATGACATTGGGTTGAACCTAGGAATGTTGGAAAGTTAACCTTAACACATGCAATAAAAGCATAAACCTTGCGTGAAAAAGTCAAGCCCCCGTCAAACATTGAAAGCGTTGACCAAACAAAACAAAATAAAATAAAATAAACTCTTTCTTTCCGCAAAACCCTAAAGCAATGTATCTTTTGAAAATAAATAAATAAATAAATAACATAATGGATATATTTTTCACAAAAGCTAACAAGTTTCCTGTGCCTGAAGGATGTTTCACCAATCATAACTCCACATAATCAAATCGTATAACTTCATACCCATAAGTCTCTAGAACATCATATTCTTTAGTGCCAAAATAAGTTACATAACTCCTAGTTTTACTGTTCAAAAATAATAAAATGACTTTTCGGTACCATTATCAAACTACCAAAGACATCGTATCAAATCCAGCCTTATGGCCTTACATGTTTCTAGACATATTTTAACAAAATAACAGCACAAAACGACTCTATGAAGCCACAACTGCCACCTGAAAAAGTTTAAACAATCTATTCACAAAGATAAAGCTCATGGACCGGATGGCTTTAATTCAACTTTTTTTCTTGATAACTGGGATATTGTTTTTGGAGGATTTTGTTGCTGGTCTGTTGTCTTTTTTTGCTTCTGGTTCAATGCCAAGAGGATGGAACTCTACTGCAGTAGCATTGGTACCTAAGATTTCTGCTCCTAACTCCATTAAGGACTACATAACTATAGCCTGTTGTTACACCATATACAAATACATAACCAAGATTTTGGCTAACAGAATGCAGGTTGTTCTCCCTATTATAATTGGGCCTTCTCAATCTACCTTCATTAAAGGTAGATCTATTTTGGACAACATTTTATTCATGCAAGAACTTGTGAGAAGCTATCACAGGGATCAAGGATCTCCAAGATGTGCCATTAAGGTAGATGTGATGAAGGCTTATGCTTGTGTTGTGGATTGGAGGTTCTTATTTGATGTTATGCAGATAATGGAGTTCCCTGTTCAATTCATTAGTTTGGTCAGAGCTTGTGTTACTACCCCAAGGTTCTCTATTCTTATAAATGGAGAGTTGGAAGGGTTTTTTCATGGGAAAAGGGGATTTTGACAAGGGAACCCTATATCCCCTTTGTTACAATTTAGGATCTCCCAAGGAGGTTTCTCTTTCTCACTTAGTGTTTGCTCATGATATGTTCATAATCTATGGGGCTGACTCTCCTACTTTTGCTACTATTGATGACTTGTTGAAGGATTTTCACTTCTTTTCTGGCTGCAGCCAAATTTTAACAAGAGTGCTTGTTTTTTTGTGGGGGTAAGTGCAAATTTGAAAGAGGTTTTGAGATCCATCCTGAATGTCCTTGAGGAAAGTCTTCCTGTTAAGTATTTAGGGGTTCCTTTAATTTCCACAAAACTAATGATGTGTTTGGATGAGTTTTTGAGAAATTGTTGAAAAATTTCGGAGTTATGAGTGGAGAGAGAAATGAGAGTAATGATTGGAAGCAGAGATAATGAGTGGAAAGAGATATAGAGAAAAATGAGAATAATGATTGGAGATGTGTGTAATGAGTAGAGAGTAATGATTGAAAGTAGGGGTAATAAGTTGTTGTCTTTTGGGGGGAGAGCTAAGTTGATCAATTCTGTTCAACATTCAGATTTATTG
>BPLS01031972.1:0-13864 GCA_019656275.1 Rhododendron kiyosumense | reverse complement strand
TCATAGGAAGGGCTTCAGCTTGGTGGGAGCAAGGAACTAGGCTACAAAAAGGAAAGTGAAAGATGAATGGGAGAAAATGAAGAAGAAACTCAATGAGCAATTCTTGCCTTTCAACTACATGCAAAACCTCTATAAGAATTTGCATAATCTCAAACAAGTTGAAAGTGTTGATGAGTACACTTAGGCCTTCCATCAATTTGTTGCTAGACTTGATTTGAATGAAAGTGAAAGATCAAATGGTTGCAAGGTACATTAGCGCGTTGACAACCATGTCCTTGCTATACAAACTTGATGGATGGTTTTGGAAGCTTACAATTGGACCTTGGTGGCCGAAAAGCAAGAAAAGATGAAGTTTTTGAGATCCGGGCCACAATATCAAGGCAATTCCAAGCCTGGGCAGCCTTTTTTACTCTATTCTAGGGGTGTTTCTTCCTCTAATGGTGGCCAAGGTGCTTCTTCCGAGGTTGGTACTCAAAACTGAGTGGATAAGGCTTCAACACCTGCTCAAAATCAGCCTCAATCTTCGGGGACTCGAAATCAATTCCAAAGTGGAGGTTTCAAGTGCTTCAAGTATGGGGAACCAGGTCACAAGTCTTCGGATTGCCGTAAGGCTTCCGGAGGTCATTACAAGGCACTCTTCATTGAGGAAGCAACGGAGCAAGATTGTGAGGATGATATTCCCGTCTATGACGAAGACATATGTGAAGATATTGGGGGTGATAATTAGGAGGACGAAGGCTATGCTTTGATGATCAAGAAAACTCTCTTCACTCCTACGGATGCTAGTAATGAAGATTGGTTGCGTACCAACATCTTTTACACCACTTGCAATGTTGGAGGTAGAGTTTGCAACATGATTATTGATAGTGGAAGTTGTGAGAATGTAGTCTCTCAAGAGGCGGTGGACAAGTTACAACTCAAAGTAGAGGAGCATCCCCATCCTGATACCCTTTTTTGGTTTAAGAAGGGCAATGAAATCAATGAAATCAAGGTGACTAAAAGGTGCTTGGTATCTTTCTCCATTCGACAAAAGTATTTTGATGAAGCTTGGTGCGATGTGGTTCCAATGGATGCTTGTCATATACTACTTGGTCGCGCATGACAATATGATAGGCATTCCATCCATGATAGAAAGAAGAATACCTACACCGTCCTTAAGGAGAAGCGACAATTCACTTTGTTACCTATGAAGGAGAAGGTGACGACAAAGCCTCCTCCCACAACGTTGCTTGCTTCTAAAGGATTTCTCAAGGAAAGTCATGAAACTGGGTATGTTCTAATGTTGGTTCCTATGGCGGATATGGGTGTGTCGGATGTTCCCGAGGCGATTTCTAAACTTTTGAAGGAGTATGTTGATGTATTTCCTCAAAAGTTGCCTCCCTCATTTGCGAGATATTCAACATTGTATCGACTTGGTATTCGGGGCGCCTCTTCGGAACAAGCCCTCATATAGAATGTCTCCAAGAGAGAGGGACGAGATTCAAAGGCAAGTTAAGGATCTTCTAGAGAAAGACTACACAAGGGCAAGCCTTAGCCCTTATGCGGTGTCGTCTCTTTTGACTCTGAAGAAGGATGGTTCATAGAGGATGTGTGTGGATAGTAGAGCTATCAACAAGATCACTATCAAGTACCGTTTTCCCATTCCGAGGCTAGATATGTTGGATTGCCATGCCGTTTCAAAGGTCTTCTCAAAGATTGATCTAAGTGGTTATCATCAAATTCGAGTTCGCCCAGGAGATGAATGGAAAATAGCTTTCAAGACCTCTCATGGCCTCTTTGAATGGCTTGTGATGCCTTTCAGTCTTACCAATGCTCCAAGCACTTTGATGCAGGTAATGACTCAAATGTTTCAACCTCTCTTAGGTATATGTGTAGTTGTGTACTTTGATGATATCTTGGTGTATAGTCAGTGTTTTGAAGATCACTCATCCCACCTCCAACAAGTCTTTGAAATCTTAAGAAGAGAGAAATTTTATGGGAACTTGAATAAGTGTAGTTTTGACGTTGATAAGGTGGTATTTTGGGGGTATGTTATGTCTTCAAAAGGGGTTCACATGGATGAAGACAAGATTAAGGCCATTGTGGAATGGCCCAAGCCTACAAGTGTTCATGAAGTAAGGAGTTTTCATGGGTCAGCTACTTTCTAACGGAGGTTCATTGCCAACTTTAGTAGTATCACGGCTCCTCTTACCAATTGCCTCAAGTAAAGGGTATTCATATGGTCCCAAGAAGCCGCCGCGAGTTTCAAATTGTTGAAGTCCAAGCTTACAAAACTCCAATCTTGGCCTTACCCGACTTTGACAAAACTTTTGAACTTGATTGTGATTCTTCGGGAGTGGGAATTGGCGGAGTCCTAAGCCAAGGTAATCATTCTCTAGTGAGAAGTTGAACGGTGCTAAACTCAAGTACTCTACTTATGACTTGAAATTCTATGCCATTGTCCAAGCCATCAAGCATTGGAGTTACTACCTTGCCTACAAGGAATTTGTTCTCAACACCAATCATGAAACTCTTAAGTACATTTTGTCTTGGGGCTTCCTCCTACGCGAAGGCAGAGTGATTCAATCATGGTGGTAGTGGATTGGTTCTTCATACCTTGTAAGAAGACTATGGATGCGACTAACATAGCCAATCTCTATTTCAAGGAGGTCTACAAGTTGCATGGCGTCCCTACTTCTATTGTCTCCGATAGAGATGTTAAACGCAAGTACTCTACTTATGACTTGAAATTCTATGTCATTGTCCAAGCCATTAAGCATTGGAGTTACTACCTTGCTTGTCACACCCCAAAATGAGAAGTGACCGGCCATGAACCACAAGACCAAAGCTTGTAGAACTTGCAGCCTAAAAAGAAATTTCATAAAAATTCCCAAGCAAAGATCCACCAAACAGTCAACCAAATTTTTTTTTTATTCAAAACATCCCCAATCAATAAATTCCATAAAAAGAATGGGGCACAAACATTCCATGAACCAAATAAAATCCAATGTTCCAACAGTAATAAAAGAATCCAAATGTCTGATAAAATGTTTCAATGCGGAAGCGATGAAATAAAACACTAAGTTAGGACGAGACGCCCTAAGGAGGTCAACAAAAGAAAATCCCCGAGATGCCACCAGAGTCCTCCTAATTGCCCAGTTTGCCTGAAAAAGAAGTTGGAATAAATCCGTCAGCTGACGAGCTCAGTGATTAGCAAAGCATGTATATTACATACAGTTCCAAAACAGGGATCAAAATAATTTACCATGTCAACATAAATTTGGCATATGCGGTGAACAACAAAATAATCCATTAATCCAATTAACGATTCATCCAATAAGTCTTAATGGTGTTCTCAATCCAATCTCCAACAACAAATGGGGAACCACAACCAAAATCAATAGTACCAAATGCCAGTGAATAAATATCTCAAAATTGGATCCAATATCAAAACTTAGAGTCACCACGAGTAGGCAGCCCGTAGAACTTTTCCCTAAGAATGATCCGGTCAATAACAACCGTTGAGCATTAGGGTCACCGGCCTAATTCGGCTTCTTCCCTAATGGCCAGAGTCACCCGCACACAGAGGATTAATTTCCCTGAACTTTCAAAATATGTTCCCATCAATATCCATAAAGATCTCACCAAAAGATTATTCAATCAACAAATGGTTTCACCAATCCGCATGCCAATTTCAAGAACCAAATAAAACAAATACATGTTTCCAATTTCAATCATTAATTTTCTAAAACAATAATATGAGGGATACGGGGAAGTTCGCAAATACGTAACATGCTTAACCACTCACCTGGGTTCAAAAAGTAAAGTAACCCAAATCGCGCAAAACGAGCTAACCTGAACAAAGAATCATATAGCAATTATATCGCTGACTGTATCAACATATCTAATATGAGACTACCTAAATGAAACCTAAAGCTAAAAACCCAAATCACCAGCCAGCCAAGGAAACCCAAACATCAATCTCCAATTCCCATGAACACCCACGTACACATGAACAACTCAATATGCATTTTAAGTGCCAAAACTGAAAACCCACATGTTCTCCCTTCTTCAATATATAAGACAACTTGTCCACACATGCATCAAATCTAGCCCACTGCATCGACACTATTTAATTCCTTTACTGGTTTTAATATTCAAATCATCTCACAAATGTCCAATATTTAAGCAACCCCAATTGACTACCACCAATCACCGCCACACACACCACACCGCACCTCTCTCTCTCTCTCCCTACACAAACAAAACCCATTAAACTAGTCTCCAACCCAAAGGCTTGACAATCCGTGGAACAATATACATCACAACAAAAGAAATAGATGAAGAAAAATATTACCTCTGTTCGGTAAACCCCGAAGAAAACCGCCTCAAACCTCTTCGACTTCGCCTGCCGTGACTCTTTTCTCTCAAAACGATATCTCTAATGTAAAACAAAACCCTCCTCAACTTACGTATAAAACCCTTAGTATTGCTCTTAGAACCGCCCACTATTCCCGTCACACCCTAAATTATAGTTATCTAGTTAAACAAAATATCTAAAATTCTAACTGAGGTAAAAACTAAATTACAATGGTTAAAAAAACTCATACCCTTCTAGTTATAATAACGACAATTGCACCCGTTGTGCATGCAAAAATAATTAATCAGGACCCAATCATAACACCCAATTAAATAATGGCCAAATTAATTAATAAAATAAATTAAAATTCAAGGCCGTAACATCCTTCCCCCCTTAAAATAAATTTCGAACTTCCCCGTATCCCTCATATTATTGTTTTAGAAAATTAATGATTGAAATTGGAAACATGTATTTGTTTTATTTGGTTCTTGAAATTGGCATGCGGATTGGTGAAACCATTTGTTGATTGAATAATCTTTTGGTGAGATCTTTATGGATATTGATGGGAACATATTTTGAAAGTTCAGGGAAATTAATCCTCTGTGTGCGGGTGACTCTGGCCATTAGGGAAGAAGCCGAATTAGGCCGGTGACCCTAATGCTCAACGGTTGTTATTGACCGAATCATTCTTAGGGAAAAGTTCTACGGGCTGCCTACTCGTGGTGACTCTAAGTTTTGATATTGGATCCAATTTTGAGATATTTATTCACTGGCATTTGGTACTATTGATTTTGGTTGTGGTTCCCCATTTGTTGTTGGAGATTGGATTGAGAACACCATTAAGACTTATTGGATGAATCGTTAATTGGATTAATGGATTATTTTGTTGTTCACCGCATATGCCAAATTTATGTTGACATGGTAAATTATTTTGATCCCTGTTTTGGAACTGTATTTAATATACATGCTTTGCTACTCACTGAGCTCGTCAGCTGACGGATTTATTCCAACTTCTTTTTCAGGCAAATTGGGCAATTAGGAGGACTCTGGTGGCATCTCGGGGATTTTCTTTTGTTGACCTCCTTAGGGCGTCTCATCCTAACTTAGTGTTTTATTTCATCGCTTCCGCATTGAAACATTTTATCAGACATTTGGATTCTTTTATTACTGTTGCAACGTTGAATTTTATTTGGTTCATGGGATGTTTGTGCCCCATTCTTTTTATGGAATTTATTGATTGGGGATGTTTTGAATAAAAAAAAAATGGTTGACTGTTTGGTGGATCTTTGCTTGGGAATTTTTATGAAATTTCTTTTTAGGCTGCAAGTTCTACAAGCTTTGGTCTTGTGGTTCATGGCCGGTCACTTCTCATTTTGGGGTGTGACATTGGCAACAAGGAATTTGTTCTCAACACCGATCATGAAGATCTTAAGTACATCAATAGCCAACAACAACCTCAATGAACAGCATGCCAAGTGGGTGGCTTATCTACAACAATTCACATTCTCTTTGAGGCACAAGTTGGGGATTCTCAATAAAGTGGCCGATGGTTTGGGTAGACGAGTGGCTCTTTTGGTGGAAATGAAGAACAATGTTGTTGCGTTTGAAGAATTTCGCACTTTCTATGCCGAAGATCCTTACTTTAGTAAGATAATTGATGCTTTGAAAAGGGGAGATAAGGTTACCAATCCATGTTTCATGTTGTGTGTCCCTACATGCTCTTTAAGGGAGCAATTGTTGGCCGCACAATTGGGTCATTTTGGCAAGGATAAGACTCTAACGTTGCTTCAAGATACATATTATTGGCCGGGAATGAGTAAAGATGTGGGGGGCTATGTGCAAAGGTGCCAAACATGCCAACGGAGTAAGGGGACAGCCACTAATGCGGGGTTGAATTTGCCTTTACCAGTGCCGAAAAGTCATTGGAAATGCGTGAGTATGGATCTTATCTTGGGGCTTCCTCCTATGCGAAGGCAAAGTGATTCTATCATGGTGGTAGTGGATCGGTTCTTAACAATGGCTCATTTCATACCTTGTAAGAAGACTATGGATGCGACTAACATTGCCAATCTCTATTTCAATGAGGTCTACAAGTTGCATGGCATCCCTACTTCAATTGTCTCCGATAGAGATGTTAAGTTCCTTGCCAACTTTTGGAGGACCTTGTGGAGGAAGATTGGCACCAACTTATGCTTTAGTACCTCCTTTCATCCTCAAACCGATGGTCAAACGGAAGTGGTAAATTGAAGTCTTGGGAATTTGTTGCGATGCTTAGGTGGTGAACATCCAAAAAGTTGGGATGGAATTCTTCCCTTGGCAGAGTTTGCTTACAATTCTTCTCTAAACCGCACCATCCACACTTCCCCATTTGAAGCGGTTTAAGGGTTGAAACATTCTAGTGTGGTTGACCTTGTTCTTTTGCCAACCCCTAAGAAGGGACACTCCAAGGCAGAAGATATGGCTACGTTTATGAAGAATATTCACGCTCAAGTTAAGCTCAACATTGAGAAGTCTAATGCAAAAAGGAAGTTTTGTTCAAAGAAGGGGATCTTGTTTGGGTTATTTTGAGCAAGGATAGGCATCCTCACGGTGGTTACATAAAGTTGAACGATCGAAACTGGGTCCTTGTGAAGTCTTGCGCAAGGTCAATAACAACGCTTATCAAGTCCACTTACCTTCTCATTTGAGCATCTCTAACACATTCAATGTGCAAAATTTGGTGCCCAATTTGCCGAAGGATACTACCGTAAGTTGAGGACAAGTTTCTTTTTAGTTGGGGAGTATGATGTAGTATGTAGTAAGGGTATTTATGTCTTTTGCATTGGGTCTATATATAGGTGTTGGAGTCCTTTCATTTGGTAGCTTTTGGTTTTGTTTGGTTGAGAGTTTAGTTTAGTTTAGTTTTGATAGTGGGTGGAGAGAGAAATAGATTAATGAATGAAGATAGGGGTAATGATTGGAGTAAGATAGAGAGAGATGAGAAAGTAATAATTAGAGAAATAGGGTAATGATTGGAGAAAGAAGTAGGGTAATGATTGAAAACAAAACTAAAACTAAATCCTTATCCGAACAAAGCCTTTATCATTTTGAATAATTATCTATCAAGAGCTTAGTCACTTTTGTATCCCTTTTGGGAGTTTCTCTCTACATTATCTATGGGTATTTGGGTTTGCATCATTCAATTGTGCTCCAACTTGCCTGGGTCCTTCTGATTCCACTCAAAATCAATTGGGTCAAGATCAAAAACTAGTTTGAAGTAGGTTTTGAGTGATATTGAGGGCTGGGTGGTTGCGATTTAGGGTCAGAGAGGTCGAAAATAGGTAAATCTAATGAAAAATAACAATTTTTACCCTGTTTAAAGTTTTAAAAATTATATTTTGACCCCATAAAATTATATTTTGCAATATGGTGTAGTGAATGATGTTATGAGTGAATATTGCTCATTTATGTGTGTGTGTGTATATATATATAAAACATTGCTCGTCTCGCCTTGCGCCTAGTCGCCTCGTCTTTTACAGGCTTTGTCGCCTCACCATCGCCTTTCACCCAACAACTTGAGTGGTGAGACACAAGACACGGAGGAATATAAGACATAAAAATCTAAAGAGGTCTACGACTGCGACCATTACATCAAAGCCATTACCCACATGACCACATCATCTTTACAACCCAAGTCATTACAACCACCCAGATCACCCAATGAAAACCAAAATGCCCAAATCATTATCCTACTCATGGAATCACGCAATGCCTTCCACAGAACATCCATTACTATCCTTCTACCACCAAATATATCTCAAACACTATGTCCACTTCCCCAACCATTAAACTTTTAATAACTCACACAAAGGATTCACTGTTGCTACCACCAACAATGATCGATAACTCCATCAATCTGTCTCTATCATGATAAATCCGTAGAAGTTCTGATGGCAAGTACTATCATAATTCACAACACCCTTTGGCCTTTTTCAAATTGCTAGATAACTACAAAAAATGATTATACAGATATCGAAAATTAGAAGTAAAAGACAGCATACATCCATTTTCACATATTTTAGTGCATGAATTGAAAGTTACCTTTGCTTTCTAGCCCAAACTAACCACCTAAACAACACCACAAACATCATAAGAGACAGCTTTAATCTCTACTAATGAAGCCATGTTGGGCAAACCTAACCAATCAAATGGAATTAGGAGAAAGGATGTGTACCTCATAATGAAAAGGAGAATTGACACAAATTCTAGAAGCATCAACTATCACCTACTTGTAAGAAAACTACTCACTTTGCTGCCTCCAAGAATGGGTCAACCTTATGACAGGTTTAAATGCAACAATAAAGTAAGTTTCGATGAACTCTACCATGAAGTACTTCAGTTTGTCAAACTTGTAATGCTCCTTCTTTGCTTTTATCGTATAATGACTAGAGGTAACCTAATATACAATATAGTTTGCACCAATAGCTGTATCATGTACTAAAAATATGAGAATTGAGATACACGAGTAATTGAAGAGTAACTGAAAATCAAAAGACATGGAAGGAAAAATTTTTCCAACGATTAAAAAAAAACTTTAAATAAAAAACCTAGTACATGGATGCGTGATATGTAAATGCTTAAACTGAGAAGCATTAACAAAAAGTTATGAAATTATGAGGAGGGGGGAGAAAAAGAAGAGGCCAATAAAAAAAGAGACAGCATTACCTAGTATCTCTCACAACTTCAAATTAGTGCTCCAAGAATTACACCAACTGAAGTGAGATTAATGAAATATACAATATAGTTTGCACCAATAGCTATATCATGTACTAAAAACATTAGAATCGAGATACACGAGTAACTGAAAAACATAAGATATGGAAGGAAAAGTTTCTTCGAGGATTAAATAAAAAAATTAAAATAAAAAACCAGTTACATTGAGCCAGAAAAAAAAAAAAAAAAGATCATTACGAACTATCTCATAAGTTCAGATTAGTGCTCCAAGAAATACACCAACTGAAGTGAGATCAACAAAATATACAATATAGTTTGCACCAATAGCTATATCCTATACTAAAAACATTAGAATTGAGATACACAAGTAACTGAAACATAGAAGACTTGGAAGGAAAAGTTTCTTTAACGATTAAAAAAAACTTAAAATAAAAAACCCGGTACATTGTTGCGTGACAAGTAAATGTTTAACCAGAAAAGCATTAACAGGAAGTTATTTAATTATAAGGGGGAGGAGGGAAGAAAAAGAAGCCACCAGAAAAAGAGCCAGCATTATCTAGTATCTCCTACAAATTCAAATTAGTGCTCCAAGAATTACACCAACCGACATGAGATCAATAAAATATACAATATATTTTGAACCAATAGCTAAATCTTGTACTAAAAATATGGGAATCGAGATATACGAAATTACGAATAACTTAAAAACATAAAACAGACCAAGATAAAGATTAATCAAGGAACTTAGATATACCCAAGGGCTCGTCAGCCATACAAACAATTCCATCTGAGATAGAACGAAACATGTGCAATTATAAACCCGATTAAGAAACCTAGATTCACCCCTCATCGAAGGACAAAACTCAAAGATCTACGTTGGGGAGTCTATGTGGTGGAAGGAGAAATAGGAAAAAAGATAGACCGCAAAAAAAAAGTGCAAGAAGAAGAACAACAACAATCTAGTTACAACCAGCAATGCACACAATCAAAATCCAAAAAAAGATAAACGAATGTCACATGAAGACAAAGAAAATGGAAACGACAAGGACTAAGATGAAGGCAAAGACAACAAAGAAAGCCATTAATGAATTCATCAAACTCCAATAAGGAGAAGGAAAAGGAGGATACAAATAGACTAACAAAAAGAAAGAATAGAAGAACATAAACAACCAGCACTCTATAAGTATAAGACAAACAACGAAAAAAAAGAGTCCTAGAAGAATCAGACGAAAAAACAAGAAGTAACTATCAAGGTACAATCAGAAATTTATAAGTAACCAAACTGGAAAAAAAATTAAAGGGTAACACGAAGAATACAACGTAGATAGGGACGAATAACGCGGCAAAGAAGAAGATGAGTCTTAGAAGAATAAGACGAACAAGAAGTAACAATTAAGATACAATCAAAAATTTATAAGTAACCAAACTGGAAAAAAAAATAGAGGGTAACACGAAGAAGACAATGTAGATAGGGACGAATAAGGTGGCAAAGAAGAAGATGATGAAGACTAACAAGAATAATACGAGGAATATGACGAATTCACAAAATAATGAATCTTAAAGAAGAAGAGAAGAAGAAGAAGAAGAAGAAGACTAACAAGAATAATACGACAAATCCACAAAATAATTAAACTCAAAGAAGAAGACTGAAAGGCAAAACAGAACAAGAACTAGCACTCCATAAATATCAAATTGAAAGAAAAATACAGAGTTTAAGAAAATGGAGAACGACAAGGAGGCAAAAAATAGTCCAAAATTCGCCACAATCCATACATGTTCAAAATTGATAAAAATGGAGGAAGGGGAAAACAAAGAAACAAAATAAAGGATGAGGAGGAGGAGGAGGAGGAGCAAAGGAGAACAAAAGAACCAAAAAGAATACTCAAGAAAACAAAGAAGAAGTGAAAGTTGTAAGACCATAAACAAATGGCAAAATTGTAGCTTAAGAAGATAGGAAAAAAATAAATTGAAGAAACCAAATACCGAAGCGAAGATGAAGCAAGCCAAAACTAATCAATTCGGGGAAAAAAAAAAACAGAGCATAAGAATCAACTAGCAATCCATAATAAGTAAAAATAGTGTACACGAACAAGGCAAAGAAGATAAAAATGACGAGGATTACAAGTTAAGAAATAGTGAAACTTGAAGAAGAAAAACAAACAAATAAATATAAAAAATATGGCTTAAGAAGAAAGACTATTAGGCTGGGAAAAAAGATAGAAACCAAGATGAAGAATAAATTATGAAATTCAGGAAAAAGAAGAAGTCCATAGTAGGTAATCCAACTCGTAAAAAAAGGGAGATTTAGTGATAGGTCCACTATAGACATTTTATAAGCCCACAAGTCCACCTAATAGTTTTGTAAAGCCACAAGTCCACACAGCCTAAACCTTAGGGTACCCTATAAAAGTGCCTAAAACCTTAAACCGTATGAAAGTGCATAAACCACTAAAAACCTATAATAGGAAAGTGCATCCTAAAACCCTATGAAAGTGCCTAAACCCTAGGGTACCCTACCCTATTATAGGAAAGTGCACACTAAAATTTTATGCAAGTGCTTAAACCTTAGGGTACCCTAAAATGGACTTGAGACCGTACAAAATTAATAGGTGGACTAGTCAGCTTATGAAGTTCACATAATGAACCTAAGACTATTTTTTTTTTTTAAGAAAATAGAGTTACAGATTTTAGAGTATTAAGGAGGAGGAAAAAATAGTCCAAAAATTGCCATCAAGAAAGATTAGAGTGTTATAAGAGAAAAAGAAAAAGAAGCAGAGCTCAACAAGAAGGAAACAAAAGGATTAGGAAGAAGAAGAATAAGAATAAGCAGCAAAAATCTGGATACAACTAGAAAAAATAGAGCGTAAAAAGAAGAGAAGCAAATCAACTGGGATAAAAAAAAAATCAGAGAGCACAATCAGAAGGAGTGTTAGTCTATAAATAGTCAAACTCAGGAAGAGCATAATATAGCATATCAAGACCAAGACCAAGAAGAATAAAAGAGTACAAAGACAACGAATCCATAAACTCAAAGAAGAAGAACTAGAGTGGAGTAGAAGAAGAAGGAACAGGGATGGCATTCGGGGCGGATATTGGCACATCTGTACCCGATCCCCGAAACTGAAATTCTAACCGAATCCACCCCGATAACCGTTCGGGGAGGGGAGGAATAAACCAAACGGGGTTCAGGTAATCCCCGAACCGAATGGGTACCCAAATTTGAGAAGAAAACTTTGTTTGTAAAGCTATACTAATTTCTTTTTCGAGGATATTTTTCTTGTGCTATCTACAGCCATTTTCGAACAGCCATGCAACAAAAATCAAAGATAAATACAGAGAGAGAACACACAGATCTCAAATCGGCCACATAGAGAGAGACAAATAGAGAGAGAGAGAGAGAGAGAGAGAGAGAGAGAGAGAAACTAGCAACAATGAGATCAGCCTTGGAGAGTTTCAACGAAGAGAAACTAGCAATGATGAGATCTGCCTTGGAGAGTGTCGACTGAGAGATAGAGGGAGACGAAGACAATCAAGAGAGAGAGAGAAACCTAAATCGCCCATCGCCACTGTCTCTGGAAAGTGCGAGAGTGGAAACAAGAGGAGTGGGGATATGAATTAAGGCGGAAACCCTAAACTCACAACTATTATGTTTGTATATATATATGGGGTATTTATGTAATTAACTTGTTTTGGTTTCGGTAACGGTTCGGTTATCAGCTGAACCATAACCGAACCCATTCGGTTATCTCTCATCCTCCACCATACCTGCACCTACGGGGAATTTTTCAGTTATGGTTCAGGAAAAAAATTCGGTTACAGTTCGGGTACCCATCAGTTCGGTTCACTTTGCCATCCCTAACAAGGAAAGAAAAAGACAACGAAAAAATAAAGAACTCAAAGAAAAATTGAGTGAAGTAGAAGAGAAGGAAAGAAAGACAACGAAAAAATAAAAAAGTAGTCTAGAAAAAATCAACAATACATAACCAATCAATCTATGAAAAAGAAATAAAGTGTTACACGAAGAGGACAAAGACGAGGAAAACAATGAAGAGACAAGAATTCAAACAAAGCTGAAATAATTGGCAAAATAAAAACAGATACAGCATAAGAACAAAGATGATGGCTTCGAAGGAATAACTTGATTGCAATTACTTTACAAAACTCTAATGACTATCAAGATTTACTTTAATCAACACACTACCTATGATGGTAAAACCAAGCAATTCGTTGAATTTTTTTTTTTAAATTGGGAGCAATTAGTTGAATAGAGGATTTCATGACATGTTAATGTCTCTATTATATAAGGAAACACATCTTCTGCATAATTTAGCATATTCTCTAGCTAATGCCCAGATTAAAAACTAAGCCTTTCCAAATTTAAGTGTTGGCACAACCTTGATACTGATATATCCCTATAATGGTTCTTGAATGACGTTCACTTTAACCACAATATAAAGTTGGTTGGCATGGTTTAACGACAATACAGTACAGTATCTACTCACTGATCACCTCATCACCCTCTTTCATCCCCAACTTCAGTATGTTGTTGGATCCCACGAATCTTGTACTTGAAATGCAGTGAAGCTCTTTTCTATTGCTAGAATTGATACTATACTTAACACGTTCGTTATAAATGTTTGGGTAACATATGCTTTGCACCCCAAACGTAAAATATCGTATCCGTCTCCAGGGACAAGACTAAGTGAAGCTGAATTGAATTAGAACAGAATGAACCTGCATACCTGCCTAGTCGCTTTACTCTGTTCCATCAATATAAAGTATGAGATGATGACCTCTTTTACCTGCAAAGTC
>BPLS01031970.1:0-11472 GCA_019656275.1 Rhododendron kiyosumense | reverse complement strand
GCCGCTGCTGACAGATGCTGTTAAGCCGCTACTGCTTGATACAGGCCCAGCAGCTGGTCAAGGCAATCTACAGCACAGCTGCCCTATTGTTTCCTGTTACAATCTTCAATAGACCTGTTAGTGGCTGACATAGGATGGCCACGCGTTAAATGTCTAGAATGACTCAATTTGATGTCTAACTATTTTACTTTTTCGTAAATACGGTAAGGTTACAAGGTTGCAAAGTGTAACAATGTGTAACCTTTTTCTATCTGTTTTGTATCCCTCTATCAGATGGGTAGGAAACAGGTGGTTCAACTATCTTTAGTCCTATGTAGCCGTTTGGCATAGGCTCTTGGACCTTTCTTTTATCTTTTCTTTCTTTCATTTGTTTTTTTTTCTTTTTTTTCCTTTTGTCCTCCTGGGGTATGCCCCTTGTAGGCTGTATATTCGTTTAGCCTCTTTTTTATTTCAAGCTGTTTTACCCAAAAAAAGAAAAAGAAAAGTTGGGTGAAGTTGACAAGGTTCGAACCAGCGACGTCCGGCATAGAAGCCAAAATTCTTACCGCTGGTACAAGGCTCTAGTGCTACTATGATTTGGGTAATTTTTATATATATTACTTATTTCCTCGGTTAAAAAAACATAATCCTAACAATTTCAGCTGGGTCACGTGACCCGCCTGTGCTTTACTTAAATCCGCCCCTGTAAAAGGGTATGCTATGCTTTCTACTCATTCAGTTATTGCTGCTATCTACTGTTTGTCGTGTTAAAATCTGTTGGCTGATAAGTATGTGTTCAAACCAAACCTATTGAATAGATCATTTTAGTTGTTGGTTTCTAGTAGGTAAACGAAGTTGTGTCCGGAAATAAAATTGCACCATATACAGCATTTAGCAATGGTTTGTTTAATAATAACAGCACCTATCTTGCTAGTAACATTTTTTCTCCTACTCGCTCTTTCTTAAGCTGGGATTGGATATGGAAGTGCAACACCAATCCTAGGATCAAACGTTTCTTGTGGTTGAACCTTCAACAAAGATTGGCAACCAAAGATAATCTTCTTATTCTTAAGGTCACCTAATCCTAAGTTTTTTTTTTATCTGATCACCCACTAATTCTAACTAAGTTTGCTTTCAGCTGTTACAAGAGTTTGAGTTGAGTCTTGTTAAACTCAGATTTTTAGTTTCTTGTTGTTCTTGGTGTTTTAATCACTTCATGAAAATTAGTTAGATCGATCCTTTCACTTGACAGGCAAAGAGACCTCTACCAGAATGACATTCAATATAGGGGAAAATCAGGGTATAACACAAAAGTGAAGACCATGAAGAAGTGCAAGGAAACTTCACCCTTTATTGCACTACGGGAGCCAATGTCCAACAGTCCACCAAATGCAAAAATTTAATCAAATTCCGGATTTTGATTCATCACCATTGTGTTAACATACCAATATCATTTTTGGTGCATGAATACATGGTACAGATAATTTGCAACTCATTTTTGGGCTAGTTTTTTGGGAAAGGGTGTTTGCTTTGCTAATACCCCATATCCTCACAAACCCAAAAGTGTAATCTCACGGTTGTTTTGTTTAGAGATCAACCTGTAAAATGACCATGCAAGGGCATGCACAAGACTCACAAGAGCCTCTTCATTCTCAAAATTTTAGCACCTAAACTAGAGAGTCATCCTTGTACACCGCTAGTTGTTATAAAGGGACTGTAAAAGACTCCGAATTTATGGCTCGGTTAGGCCATGTTTGATGCCTTGATGGAACAGACTAATAAGTTACGCTTACGGGATCAAAGTACCAATCAACGTATTGCATTTTCTATGTTATGCAAGATTATGGTAATCCAACAGCAACGGATATGTAATCCATATGTAGGAAATGATCTCACATGGGAAATGATCCAAAAATTAACTTGCAGCTTCTGAAAATGAAACACATAAGATGTGCCCATGTACGGCACGCCACAGACACGGTCTAATCTTGGCACGGCATGCCACATAATTAAATAAACTGGCCGGCACGACACGATGCAAAAAAGCATGGCACGACACGACAAAAAAAGGCACGGCACATGGCATGATTAATTAATCAGGCACGGCACGACACGATGCGATTTAAAAAAGGCACGGCCCGACACGGCACGATAAAGTTAAATGGCCCACCAAGGCACGCTTAAAGCATGGCACGACATGATAAAGTAAACGGACACGGCATGGCACGAGGCACGAGGCACGGTTGGCACAGAAGTTGAATGGCACGGCACGGCACGTTTGACACCCCTAAAAGAAAGAAAGGAAGGAAAAACTTCTACGAGCTAGGGAAGAACATTTACAAACAGGTGACAAGAGCCAACTGAGATATCTAGCCTCAGTTGGTTTTTTTTTTTTTTGGGGTAAAATAGCTTAAAAAAAGAGGCTAACCGAATATACAGCCTATAAGGGGCATACCCCAGGAGGAAAGAAAAGAAAACAAACAAGAGATTTTATATATGTGTTTGGAATTACAATGGACTTTGTCATGTTTCTTGAAGGGATCTCCTTTGCTATAGTACTGCTTATATCTCGAAACGATTCCAACCAATATTTGGTCACATGGCATCTGCTAAATTTTTCGGAAGATTTCATTGTAAAATTAATTAACTATAGGTTGAATAATCTCTAAATTACATTAACCGAACTTAGATGGATTAAATGACTAAGATGAGTAATGTGGGATAAAGTTTTACACTCTTCCTCTCATGTAGCCTAGTAACACGTGGAGGTGCTAATGGGGCACATGTAAATTTACTATTCATTGATTGCATCAAAGAGAGAATAAAAGAGTAGATCCCTAACATATTGAAACAAACACTAAATTATAGGGCTTAGCGGTTGGACAGGGCGTGCACTCGATATGCCTTAATTACTTGAGAATAATAGAAATAATGACTTTTTTTTTTACAAACAAGAGCATCTCTCATTTATGATAAAACGAAAAGATTACAACTACAATAACAAAAGAAAATACAACAAAACAAAAACAAAGAAAAGCCACAAAAAATCAGCACCGAGATAGGACCCATTAGACGCCTCTCGAGAAGGGTGGAGTGTCCAGATTTGCACCTAACTGAAGCTCGTTCCTGCCGCAGGCACTGCTACAATATTGTTAAAAGATGACGCTTGAAAAAGTGTGAAGATGTCAGTTTTTGCAAAAACCGTGATTAAAAAAATTGCAATAGATAAATAATGGCAGTCTTTTAAAAACTATGATATAATATATTTATGATGTCACTTTCTAAATAGAGACAACTGTTGTTTCTTTTTAATGTCAGTTTCTCTTGAACTGTGATCAAATATATTTAAGATGTCACTTTATAAAATAGTGACATAACTATTCTTTCTTTTTTAACGTCAGTTTCTCCTAAACTGTAATATAATATATTTATGGTGTCACTTTGTAAAATAGTGACATAACTATTCTTTCTTTTTAATGTCGGTTTCTCCTTATAAGTGACACTGAAGAACAAAAATTTGTTTTTGGAAAAAAGGGTGCGATTTATGAGCGTCGTTGCTTTGAAGTCTCAAATCGGGAGCGAGTCATTACATATGGTATCAAAGCTTGTAACAATCGGAATGTGAGACAGAATCTCAACCCATACGAGGACGTGTTCCTAAGTGGGGGAGATTGTGACGCCCTGCCCCTGGGGAGTTCCAGGTAGTGGTCAACCGGCCTAAGGGCAGTTGGGACCCGTGCGAGGGGGTGTCGGATCGGTGACCAAAAGGGTCAACCAAGGGTAGTCCCACATCGCTTGGTGAAGTGTAAGTTATCGTCATCCTATCTTATACAAGACTTTTAAAGCTACGAGGGTGCCAAAGCCAATTGAAACTTCATAGTTAAGCGTGCTCGCACTAGAGTAATTCTGGGATTAGTGACCTCACTGTGAGGTTTGATGGGGTTTGGTGTTCAAAGCGGACAATATTAGACAGGGCAGGAGCGAGTCGTTACAAAAGATGACGGCTTTAAAGCATTTTAATGATGTTTCACAACTGTCATCTTTTACTTTTAATCACGTTTATAAAGCGTCATCTTTATAGATATTAATGATAGTTTCAAACCGTCATTTTAAGATTCAAACTTTTAATGACAACTCCATAAATGACAGGTTCAAAACTGTCATCTTTCACGTTTAATGACACTTTTAAACTGTCATCTTTTACGAGTATTGTAGTAGTGAGGCTGAAGGATCACCACTAGATCTGCTACCGACTTTGCCATTTGGAGAGCTCAAAAATCCGTTCCAAGAGACAAAACCCAAAACTATTTCCACAGATATGGGCCTCCCAAGTCCAAAAATAATGGGAAGAGGGGAGATCTCCCCCCTAAGAAAAGAGTCTCCATCGACTCTCAACCATGGGGTAGGAAAAGAGGCAAGAGAAGAGGAGATGAGAGAGAGAGAGAGAGTCTAGAGTAGGGGTGATATCGGTTCGGTTTCAACCTATTTTGGCGTATTTTTCAGTCGAAACCGGTTATTCGGTTTGAGATTTTTAGAAACCAGAACCTGTTGAGATAATACTGTCCGGTTTCGACCGGCTCAACTGGTTTCGGTCCGGTTTAATCGGTTTTCATTCATGGGCCATATTTTGGGCCCAACAATCAAAAAATCCACAATTCAACTCACAAAATATCATCCAAACTCTCTTTCTCTCTCAAGTGCTCTCTCAGCTCTTCCTTATTTGCAGTCATGACCTTTGTCGCTTAATTCTTTAGTAGGATCTTCCACTTGAATTTTGAATTCTTATTACATTTGTGCTCTTGAACCTCGCTCTATTGAATTTTACTACTTTAGGAGGATGTTTTCGAGAGACGCTTTCACACTCATACTCTCGGGCACCCATTATTTTATAGTGATCGTTATCAACTTCCATTTGACACGGTTCAAGAGGGCTACGACATGAACAGGCCCAAATTTTGGGCTCCCAAAACGATTTTTTTTTTTTATTTCCTTTCTTAAAAGGCACAACACGAATTCACTATTTAATTATTCATTTTGATCTAGTAACATTATTTTCATTTTGAGCGTTGTATCTAGCATTTTATTAAATTATGTACTTTTAATTCTCTACTTGAAGTTCTCTTCGTTGAAGCAAAGTGAGAATTAGCTACTTGTGGCTTAACCTTAAGTCACACACTCTCTCTTAATTTAAAGATAAATTATGGCATGCATGTCTACAGTCACAATTTGATCGCATTATGACCTTGGCACGCCGCATTTTGGTCAAGCTTTCGCTGCTCGCCCCTTGCGTCTAAGAAGGGGCAACAAAACATCAATGAGCTCACCAAAAATATAGACATCAATGTCTCTTAAAAGGAAAATTGCTAAAAGAGCTCTAGCTGTGGACTTTTGTTAAGGTTTAAAAAAAGTATTAAAATGTGTGAAAATGGATGAAAGTTTAAAGAAAAGTGTAAAAAATGTATTGAAGTTTGTATGCCTGGTTAGCATCCAATATCAGAACCATATCTCAAACTGTTAAAGCAGCATCATATGGTTACAAGTATATACCAAGATTCAATAAATGAATAATTATCATTAAGGACATTTGAAAAGTCATTATACATAATTCTATTCGAGGATATCCTTCAACTGCAAAAGTTTAAGAGGTTAGCTAATTGTCTGAAGTAGGTCAATGCATATCCCCAATAACCATTATTTCTTGCAGCTCTATCTTGATCACATAGAATAATCTTTTTTTTTTTATCACTCCCAATTAGTTGGCCTAGCAATCAAGGCATGAGACTTAAAAGTTTACTCCCTCTTAAGGTTTCAGGTTGAAACCCCTCAGGTGCTATAAATTCTTTTGGGATCAGTACATACGAAGCATTTGCTCCGGCTTCTAATGGGACCCTGCTAGTAGACGGTGAATTTATAGTCCCCAAGACTAGTCGAGATACACGTAATCTGGTCCGGACACTTGATTAAAAAAGTATTTTCCTATTGCAATTGCGCAAGTTGACCTACCCTGCACTACATAATATCCTTTTTGTAGTGTCATTGTCTTGGTGGTGTAAGAATTGGCATTGTGGTTTCTTGAATGGTTCAATTCATGCCAAGAAAATGACATTCTTTAATCAGAGGATCTTTGGACATTTTTGGTGGACAACGAAACTTCTCCGGTCAATGTCAAACTAAATAAGAAACCATGTTCTTTATAGGTAACCGGTAATTCATATAATGCGCGAGCGGGTACGAGAGCACAAGTGAGAGAGTGAAAGCGTGTTTTAAAAACCTTCTAAATGATTAGAATTCGTGAGTGCGAGGATTGAGAACGCGAGGATAGAATGGAGAATGAGAGCGGGAGTAATAAACATTTTAAAAGACTATTTGACTAAGAGTATAAAACCTTCCGAAGTATATGAATTCATATTCAAGAAATGAAGTTACTAAAATTCACGTTCAAGTCAAACCAACTTTGCACCAGACTTGAAGGCAAAGGTGACTACTTTTAGGTCACTTATTGCTTAGAAAAAAAAAATTGACTACTTTTAGGTCACTTATTGCTTAGAAAAAAAAAATTGACTACTTTTAGGTCACCTATTATTAGCGTCTAAACGGCCACAAAAAATTGCTTCCTAAGGAGATCTCAATTATGAAAAATTATTTCATATTTTGAGACACCGCCACGTGGTGCCCTAAGCTTCTCCTCAATAACAAACTTTTGTGGGGCCTGAGATTAATTGTGAGAACCCCACAACAATGTGTGGTGGGGGAGAAACTTGGGGCACCGTCACGTAGTGCCCTAAAGGCACTAAATAATCTCCTCATTATATCTACGGACTCAAAAAAACAGACTTCGATCATGTTGATTTTCAATTTGAGGCGTCATTAAATTTTTAATAGACCACAACTGAATGTAAGGTTGACTTCAATATATACTTTCAATATTCCTCTAGTGCCGGTCAATATATATACTTTCAATCAAAATGGAAGTAAAATGATGGAATATTGCTTCCTTCTAGTTTCAGGAGAAACTGACTCATTCAACAGTCATACCCATGATCAGCCTACCATTTCAGACACCATTACGATCATCTAATGGCTTTGACCCAAAACATACAGAAAGTATAATGGTACAGACTTTTATATTTGTATATACCAGCGCGTACTAGGATTGTTCAGCTTGGCAAAATCAATTTACTTTTTTTTTTTTGGGTAATTCAGCTTGAAATTAAAAGGAGGCTAACCGAATATACAGCCTACAAGGGGCATACCCCAGGAGGAAAAGAAAAGGAAAACCAAAAGATTGAAGAAAATTTCTAACGCCAAATGGCTACAAGGGTTAAATGATATGCATTGTTTCCAATCCATCTAGTCAGAGGGAAGGAAAACAACGCCAAATGAGCTTTGTTACCAAAAGATATGGAACTAATCTGGAAATAACTAGTAGTAGACTCAATGAATTAAAATGAGCTAGGAACTAGCATATTCAATGAATTACACTCAAAAGGATGCTACTGACTAGAGGAGCTACCAGTAGACTCATTTGCTGGACCGTCCACAAATAGCAACAGCAACAAGACACGGCAGTAGCAACAGCTAACAATAGCAACAGTAGGGATCACTCCATAACAGCTAGCAAGACAGAAACAGTTAACAACAGCAATGGCAGTAGCAAGTCTGGTTCTAGGCGGGCTAGCTGGCTGGCTGTATGAGTAATAAAGCCAAACCAAAGTACCAATCCAAGCCCACTCTATACATCCATCCATCTTCTGCTCAAATTGGAGAAAAGCTAGCAAAGCTTGGGCGTAATAATAATCGGCCCACAATCTTTTTAGCTGTGAATCTTACGTAGCCAGACAACTCCCAGCCGCTGGTCCAAACTCCTCAAATCACAAGCACTTACGGAGTGCTAAATAAGACGGACGGATGTGAATGACCAAACGAAAATCTGGAAATGGTAGCATTGAACATAAAACCGATAGATGCTAGGGACAAGCCCCCTAGAAAAGCATTAAACGTTCCAAGGGACAACCCCCCAAGGATAGGCCAATGAAACCACAAGGGAAACACAAGTTGAACTCCATGAAGCGTGGAATGATCATAGGGAACCAGAGCTTAAGTAATCAACTGAGAGGCAGCCACAATACACTTCAAGTGCTGAACTCTACATAGCAGGAAACAGAGAGGCAGCCGTAGAAAACAGCATTTTATAGCCTTTGACACTTTAAACTGCAGCAAACCATCACAGATTACAACACAGCTAGCATACACAGCTGCTAGAACATCGCAGCAGCAGAAAATAGCACAATGAAGCAGAAAATACTTGGAACACCGACACAAACATTTGCCAAAGATTTTCCAACTAAGGACTTGACAACGCAGACAAGGATAATAGCAGGAGCAACAAAACACTCCAGACTACTCCAACAGCAACGTAACCAGAGCAACAACAAAATAGCAAAACGAAACCCTATTGCATTATCTGCTAAACAACTTCTCCCTCGAGACCTAAACCACCAAGAACTGGAAGCAACAGGGTGGATCCCAACTCCCTCACCTCTCCCTCACCAAATGACTCCCACTAGATATTACCTCCTCTCTCAAAAAAAGAGGCTCAAACGCACAACTCACAAGTACACACAAAAGAAGGGCACACAAAGCTGAATTCGAGAATAAGATATAAACCTGATAATAGAAGTATTAGCAGCTAGGTATCAATTTGAGCAACCTGCTAAGAAGGTAGCAATAACAGCAAGTGCAACAATCTGCTATCTACACA
This sequence comes from Rhododendron kiyosumense, assembly GCA_019656275.1. NCBI lineage: Eukaryota > Viridiplantae > Streptophyta > Magnoliopsida > Ericales > Ericaceae > Rhododendron > Rhododendron kiyosumense. The sequence goes on along the minus strand of BPLS01031970.1, from coordinate 2,732 downwards.
AACTCCTGTGACAACAATGAGTGAACCAAAAGCAACAAGTAATGTTAGAGACATGAATATCAAAAAAGAATTAACTCCCACTAATATTCCACTCATTTACAATCCATTGTGCTTGACTCCTTGGAAGTTTGGCCAACGATAAAAGTCTTGCTCTAACGATGGAGTTAATTTTGTGAACAACTACTTCCCAAGGAGAGGACTTGTCTTGGAATTTCCTCACATTCCTCTCTATCCACACATGGTAAACAGTAGCTGTAAAAACCAATTTAGTGATGAGAGCCCGGAGAGAGGTGCCTTTGACCGTCGAGAGAAAGGTGACCCAATCAGCCCATGGTCTGGGGAGCCAAGTAACATGGAGTTTGCATAAAATGGAATCCCAAACCTGTTGAGAGAATGGGCAGTTAAAGAAGAGGTGATCGTGACTCTCACTCTCCTGGCAAAAACTACACTGAGAAGAATGGTTAAGCCCAAAAAGTACAAGCCTATCTGCAGTAGAAAGTCTATTTTGAATAGCTAGCCATGTGATAAAGCTACATTTTGGTATGTGGGATGAGAACCACACCAATTTATGCCACTGAACCTTGGGAAAGGGAGTTCTCAATTTGTTCCAAAAGGATGCAATTGAGAATTGACCATTGGGAGAGAGGGTCCATCTGGAGTGATCAGGCCCACTTAGTCTGGAAGCTACTAAAGGAGGTAGGGTTCTGCTGACCTCGTTTAGTTCTAAAATGTGGGTAGTAGGAAATGCCCATGATGAATTATGAATGAGATAGGATACCATAGCATCCTTGGGAATTCCAGAGTCATAAGCAACGCTGGAACCGACTCTGTCTATCAAAGGGCCAAGAGGATGCCAGTTGTCATACCATAGAGAAGTGGAATGACCATTCCCTATCACTCTAAGAATATAAGTCTGAATCAAGGGTCTAAGTTGCAACAGTTTCCTCCAGACGCAAGTGCAATCCCCAGGAATTTTCAAATTCCAAAAATTCCTTCCTTTTATTAAGTACGACTTGACCCATTGACACCACATGGACTGCTCCCCTCCAGAAATAAGGAACCAAATGTGCTTGGCAATGGCTGCCTTATTCCACACTTGCATTGACTTGAAACCAAGGCCGCCCTCCTGTTTAGGGGCGCATAGGTGCTCCCAAGAGACTTTAGCACCAGTTTTCCTAAGATCAGGGCCTGACCAAAGAAATGCTCTAAGAATTGATTCCACTTCCTTAATCACCTTTTTAGGAATTATGAACAAGGAAGACCAATATGTTTGAATGGAGAAGAGGACATTCTTGATTAACTGAACCCTGCCAGCATATGTGAGGTCCCTGTTTGTCCACGTCTTAGTTTTAGCAATAATGCTATCAACTAGACGTTGGCAATCAGAGGCCTTAAGTTTAGTAGAGAGAAGTGGTACCCCAAGATATCTGACAGGCAGTGTGCCTTCCTTGAATCCTAAGACCTCTAAGATTGCCAATCTAGTGCTTGTGTTAACCCCAGAAAAATAGATACTACTTTTTCCAGGGCTAGGTGAGAGTCCTGACAGAGTTTGAAACTCAGAGAGGGCATTCTGGATATGATTAATTGATGTTAGTTCCCCTTTGCAGAAGATCATAAGATCATCAGCAAAGCAGAGATTGATCAAATTGGTACGACCACATCTCCAATGATAATGGAAATCAGGGAGAAGGGATTTCTCCCTTAGAAGACAGGTGAGAACTTCCATCACAATTACAAAAAGATAAGAGGACAAAGGATCCCCCTGTCTTAGTCCTTTTTTCCCTTTAATGTAACCAGTGACTTCCCCATTGATGCTGAGTGAATAATTAGCAGTAGTAACACAAGCCTGAAGCCACTTAATCATTATGGGATGGAAGTTCATGGCAGAAAGGACATCCCATAGAAATTCCCATCTAACATTATCATATGCCTTCATAATGTCTACCTTCATAGCACACCTAGGGGTGGAAGATGATTTATGGTATCCTCTCATGAGCTCCTGAGTGAGAAAAATATTATCGGCAATCCTCCTACCTTTAACAAAACCTGATTGCACAGGATCAATTAACATGGGGAGGGCAACCTGTAATCTTCTAGCAAGTATCCTAGAGATACATTTGTAAACAGTATTGCAGCAAGAAATGGGCCTAAAGTCCCCAACTTTTGATGGATTAGGGACCTTAGGAACAAGTGCAACAAGAGTAGAATTGGCCTTAGTAAGCAACTGGCCAGACCTAAAAAATGCTTTGACAGCTGCAATGACCTCATGACCAATAATAGGCCAGGCTTTCCTGAAGAACCCAGCATTATAACCATCAGGACCAGGGGCTTTGGTAGGATTAAGGGACCAAAAAGTGTCCTTAATTTCAAGGTCAGATACCTCAGCAATCATGGTAGCCTTTTGACTATCAGTTAGCTTCCTACTAACTACTTGATGAATCCTAGAATGCCCCTGGTAAGGAGTAGGATGAGGTGATCCAAGTAAAGTAGTGTAAAAATTAACAAAGCTTCTCTTGTGGCCTCAATATCATGTATGAGAGATCCATCATCGAGCACCAAACTGGTAATCTTACTCCTATTTCGAGTGTTGCTTACAACTTTAAAGAAATAAGAAGTACATTGGTCCCCAAGTTTAAGCCATTGAATTCTGGATTTTTGTATGGCCAAGCTCTCCTCAGCTCTTAATAAAGTGAAGAGTTGCCTATGTACCACTCTTTCCTGGCTTATGATGG
>BPLS01031967.1:6612-37006 GCA_019656275.1 Rhododendron kiyosumense | reverse complement strand
CTCTGCAAGCAATTTTCTACAAACATGTGATTCTGCTTTGGGACTTATATAAAAGAATATATTACTCTACCTAGAAACAACACCCATAGAAGATATGTACTCCTAATAAAAAAGAGCACAAATTTTGTTGGTAGACGTCATATTCGCAATTTTGACGTGTCATTGTCTTGTTTGTAAAATTACAATTATATATTAGTGACAAAACGATGATACTCGACTTGCAAATGGATACCCGTACGAAAGTGTCCAATACTTTGAGATTGGTGCTTTACCAAATTTCTTTTCACGTACTGTAGTTAAGAGTAAACTAGTGAGCGATAGTCGTGACATTGGGACATGAGCAATTTTTATATAAACAGAAAAGAGCGAATAAAATGGACAAAGGGAGTATAATATTGTCTGATACGAGTTCATGTGGTAAGAAGGAGAGAGATTGGAGCCCTAAAAGCACAAGTTTGTATGTAGTTTGATTCTCACGAAGGGTAAATTTTTTGGGGTCACTTTACTCAGATTCAGGTATCATCTAGGATGCACTGTTTTACATGATTGTAGTGCGGCCGATCTGGCCGTTAAAGGCGAAGCCAATATAGGACCAGGAGGGTCACGTGCCCCCTCGGAATTTATCCTCAACATCTTTTTTTTTTTTTGTACATCTACTCAAAAAATGTCAGAGAAATTGAAAATTTTGGGTACTAGGTTTATTGCTTACTTTGTTTTCGCGTGTTTCCAACCAAATCAATGGATCCTGTTAAAAAACTAAATGCTTGTTTTATGGAGGCAAATAGCAAAAAGCTACTTTATTTGACATGTTTAGTTCTTCCAACTCATTTTTTAGCTTTTCCAAGTAAAATAAAAGTCAAACAATAATTTTTTTTTTGATAATCAGTCAAACAATAAATTGCAGAACCGAATGAATGATAAATGGTAACCAATGATTTGATGGTGTACATAGAACAAGATATTTTTAATGGGATAAGCACTCACGCTGAACTTTTGAAAAGATGAAAACTATTCTGTGTTAATTGTAAAATAATTTACAATTGCATATTTAAACTTTTGCCCTTACCTTAACAAGCTTTTGTGCCAAACGGAAACCGATTGAATTTTTGTGCTTAGTATTTCTTTATTGTGCAGTGGTACCCCTACTAAATGAAATTCTTGGCTCCGTCACTGCGACACTGCGAGACGTCCATTTCGGTAATTGATGGCTCGGCTTTAATCCGAGCATTGGACGGTCGAGATCAATAGGAGTTTGGATTAAATCAGAACTGTCCGTGCCAAAATGGACGGTTGGATTGGTTGCACTACAACCTTGATTGAATTTTTGGGCTTAGTATTTCATTATTGAATTTTATTGTAAATACTCCATTTTTTAGTTAATTGTAAAGTGGTGCCCCCCACTAAAAGAAATTTTTAATTTGCCACAGCTAGCCGTCCATTTCAATAATTGACCTCTCAGATTTAATCCGAGCAATGGACGATCCAAATCAATAAGAACTCGGATTACATTTGAGCCGCCTGTCTCAAAATTGACGACCGGATTGATCACACTAGAACCCAATCTTGTGGTTGTGCAATATAGGATTTCCAAATCCCTCTCGTCACAAGTTAAAATTTGGGCAAAATCATTGCGGAAGGAAGCTCTGTTTTATAGGTGGACCCAAGGATGCTGCAAGCACCCCTGTGACAAGCGGATGCCGATGGGCATCCATGTCACGACCCTATCCCAAAAGTTGTTAAAATGATAGGATTATCGTGACCGACCAGTGGATCCAACCTCTACCCGAGGCCTCATCACTTAGCCCAAAAGATGCTAAGACTCTAAAAATGTAAAAGCGTGAAAACATTATTGACATAAAAACACCACCAGAGCCTTATTGATGTAAAAACTTTATAGTATAAATTGACCTTACATCAAACAGAGAGTAGTCAATTTCCAACTTTGAAGTTTTCAAAACATTGTCTAAATACTTTCTTTACATGTCCCCCAGGCAGCATCGTTTCTTGTTCTTACTTGGCAATACCTGTAGGAAAAATAATTAATTTTCATAAGCCGACAGCTCATGTGAGATACCATACTAGAGTTATAAGTTTTATCATGGAAATAATCTTCGTAAACTTCTTGTACATAACATATCGTCACTTTACCATAAAGCTCATAAGAAAAACTTGCATCATGTAAACCTTGCATAGCCTCGTGATGAACATCCAACAGCTAAACATGAATAGGGAAGTGACCCCAACGTGGTGTGAAATGTTCATATCACTGACAGCTGGTGCCACATAACATTCCTCCCTTATAACCCTTTCGTTGGTTATGGTATCTTTAAAATCCGTCCCCCCAACCCGGGATACCGCTGTCTGGATGCATCAAACTTTGAGATCATAGAATCATAATAACATTACACCATCACCTTTAGATGGTAAGGCCGGTGTTCACCGTCACCTCTGGATGGTAAGGCCGTTGTTCATAGAATCATAACAATATTGCACCGTCACCGTAGATGGCAAGGCCGGTGTTCAGTGTTCATGGAATCATCCTTTCTTAGACATAGCCATTCTCATAAAATCGTCGTCTTTGAATAAAGAGTTTATAGCATATTTCCATGGCAATAAATGACAGGCATAAATCATGTCATCAAATCATGCTTTCTTGATAACTTGTACACATATCATAACTTTGGGCATATAAAACACATGACATAATTTGTTTAAAAAGCAATATAACCAAGGTATAGTATCTCACCTTTGACTTCCATAGAGCTAAAATGAAAACTTGATCGTACTCTTGCTTAAGTCTCGGATTGACCTATTTGTCAACAAATTCATATTACTCTGTATCCAATGGCATAGTATTGAAACATCTTTAGGCCTTCTCAATTGTGAGTTGGCCTATTCGGATTTAGAAATGGCTCAGGGTCAATATCTAACTCTGTCAATAGTCCTGATTAACTTAACCAAATAACTACCTTTACTGTATCTAACAAATTAATTAAAATTAAGTGTTCCAAATTTCAATCAGTTGGAACCAATAAAAATATTTTAGTTTTCTGATCATTTTATTCAAAATGGTCATAGTTAAACTTTGACTCTAGGACTCTCGTTGGTTAGTCCTAAGATATTTTGTTGTACGTCTTTCTTTGGGCTAATCAACGAGAGTCCTAGAGTCAAAATTTAATTATAACCATTTAGGATAAAATAATCATAAAATAATCATAATGTGCAACAGACAATAGAAGCAGAGGGAAGGACAGTGCAATTTCAGAAACGTGAGGAGAGGTTTCTGTCTTTGTCAGAAACCTGAGGGGAGGTCAGTGAAATTTACCCTCTTTTTTTTTTTTTTTTTTTGATCGGGGGTATATATATATACTTAAAAAGTGAAAGTTGGATTTTAAAAAATGAATGTGGAACCTTTTAACAAGCTCGAGCCGAGCTGACTCATTCATATACTACCGAGTTTAGACGAGCCGAGCTCGAGCTTTGCAAATGGTTGTCGAGCCGACCTCGAGCCCATATTTTCGAGCTCGATTCGAGCTCGAGCCTCCCTATAAATGACCGAGCCGAGCTCGAACATGCTGAGGCTTGGCTTGACTCGGCTCGTTTGCAGCCCTACTACCAGGCATCCATTTTGGTAATTGACGGCTCGGATTTTAATCCAAGCAATGGACAACGGTCCAGATCAATAGGAGTTTAGATTAAATCCGAGACGTCTGTGCCAAAATAAACTATTGGATTGGTCACACAACAACCCTGATTGCATTTTTGGGTTTAGTATTTCATTATTGAATTTTACTATAAGTACTCCATTTTTAAGTTTATTGTAAAGTGGTGCCCCCACTAAATGAAAATTTTAATTTCGCCATTGTCAGACATCCATTTCGATAATTGACGGTTTGGATTTTAATCCAACTAATGGATGATCCAGATCAATAGGAGTTCGGATTAAATTCGAGTCGTTTGTCCCGAAATTGACAGCCAGATTGGTTACACTACAACCCTATCTTGCAGCTCTTCAATACAAAATTTCCAAATCCCTCTCATCACTAGTTAAAGTTTGGGCAAAATCATTGCGGAAGGAAGCACCGTTTTATATGTGGACGTCGGGGTGCTTGTAGCACCTCGGTGCCAAGCAGGTGCCGAGAGGCATCCAGCAGTTCATTTCAGCATCAAAGGCTCGACTTGAATCTAAGCGCATACAGATCTGAACTATCCATTGCTCGGTCAAGATTTGAGTTGTCGATTGATGAGCACGGGGTGCTTGGTACTGGCATCTCCCAATCCGTTCCATATAGTGTACGAAAGCTAAGTGACAAAAAGTTCTTTCTTGTAGCCAATGTTTTGGCTACCTCGATGTAGCCTTTGTCGAGTTTTCAATAAATTTTGTTGACTATCAAAAAAAAAAAAAGCGACAAAAAGTTGCGGCTTGTGGCCGGTGAAATCAATTCGAATTGTTAAAGCATTCAACTCCAAAACAATTGGTAAATAATGGAAAGGCCGCCCAAACTCATATACTAGTTTTTGAAGGAGATAATTAACCGAAGCCTGGTGCTCTCAGTAAATAATGAGGACATTACTCTATACTCTGCTTCAAAGACTTAGAAACAGTGTGTTGTTTCTTATATTTCCATGAGACAAGCGAATTGCCAAGAAATACACACCAACCTGTAGTGGAGCAACGAGTAGTAGGGCACCCGGCCCAATCAGCATCAACATAGGCCCGCAATTCCATAGAGGATTGAGAGGCAAAGAATAAACCTCTTGAAATAGTATTTCGAAGATATTGAACAATTTGATGAACAACATTAAGATGAACATGACACGGATGAGCAACAAATTGACTGACAATATGTAATGCATAAGAGATATCCGGTCGAGTCAGAGTAAGGTAGATAAGGCGACCAACAAGCTGATGATAATAAGTCGGATCTGCAAGCTTATTACCATCATCTTGTTTATACTTAACATTCATCTCCATAGAAGTATCCACACATTTTTCATCAGTCAAATGAGCAAACTTGATCAAGTCCAAAGCATACTTGCGCTAATTAATATTGTACCCATACAATGAGTAATGAACCTCCAAGCCAAGAAAGTAGGTCAATGGTCCTAAATATATCTTTCGTCCTGAATAATTGCAAAGTAAATGCTTATGCTTTTCAATGCCTACAGGATCATCACCAGTGATAAGGATGTCATCTATTTACACTAACAGAATAGTAACACCATGTGAAGAATGATGAGTGAATAATGAATAATCGTACGAACTTGGGATGTAATCAGCATCAAGAATGACCTTTCTAAACCGCTCGTGGAGCTTGTTTTAAACCATACAATGACTTCTTCGACCTACAAACCATAGACTTATAAGAGAAGTAACCAGGAGGAGGTTTCATATGGACAATTTCTTTCAAATGTCCATGGAGAAAGGCATTATTCACGTCCATTTGAAAGATAGTCCACTTTCGCACAGCGGAAAGGGCTACAAGCAATTGAACCGTAGTCATAACAAATACATAAAATTGAAACATATTTTTCTTGAAATCCCTGAAACAAATTAAAGCCAAGAGTTGGGTCCTCGGTGAAAACCTTATAGAATGAAACTTAAAATCAATCGACAATGAATTGGAAGAAATCCATCGTATTATTAAGTGATTTCGCGCTCTTTCCCTATCCAAGCAACATGAAATATCTTTTTCAAACAGCCTCCTCTTCAAAATTCGTCATGCGTACAATCTTCGTCCGTGGCGATCCATGCTTCTATTCCACCAATATCACTCACGGAATCCAACAACGTAATATTGTTCGGTAAATTGCGACCTGCCATACTCACCCAAACAGGCTTACCCCAACCAAAATCCGTCTCGTAAATTGGAAATTTACACCAACTACTAAACATGACGTAACCCATTTCCTTGTCCGAGTACGACTCCTCCATTTTCTTAATATCTCTCACAGTCATATCATATCCATTTTCCCCTTGCAACTCTTTCAAAAACTCACTGTCAATTTTCCCAGTTGCTTCCCTCATCTTACTCACCAACTCACCCAATTCCATCTCTCCGTTTCCTGATGCATCCACTACCACGGCGAGGTTCCCAAAGACGAATTCCGATAACGGCGGGTCCATCCTCCGCCTTATATTCACCAGATGGCTCGCCTTTGACGACCCACATCGGCCACGCCCTTTTCGTGCCATGAACCACTTCCAAATCGCTGCCGTTACCACCTCAACACGGGTAGGTTCAACGACTTGAACCACAGTACTAGCTTCTACTGCAGCTCTTAGGGCAGCTATTTTCGAGCTACTGAAGCAAAACCTTCGAGTTTGGCCCCAATGTTCCGGGCTTTTTTCGGAGGTCATCTGGATCTGGTACCCAAGTGCTTCTTTGGGCGGGAAGAGAGTGGATGCGACGAAACTCGGGGCCATGGCCGTATTGGTATCGCCACGAGCCATGGCTGCCCAAGTCTTGACAAACATGCTCAAGGTGCATGCATCACCAATTCTATGGCAAAGGGTTATACCAATAGCTATACCCCCACAATTGAAGTAGTTCAACTGAATGCCAAGGAGCGCACCATCACCACTCTCTGCACTTGTTGTTGGAACAAATTTAGTCAATACTTCAGCACTAGTGCTCGATTCGATGACATCAGACAGGTAGGCGTCAACCCGAGCTTCAAAGAAATCAACTCCTTGATCATCGCAATCGACTGAGCTTTCGCATTTCACCCTTCCGGCAAATGGGTAGTAAAGAGCCAAGGCATCCGAGAGCGATCTTTTTAGGAGAGGGGAAATCTCAGCTTGGTTGATGTCAATGCTAGTAGTACTGTTATCATGTGAGTAGTAAAGGATAAGTGGGAAATAGTGGAAATTTGTAATAAATTTATCTAAAAAAGAGAGCCGAAAGATTCTAAGGTGATCGGGCGTTGGAGAGGAAGGTTTGATGGACTCCCAGGAGATGATTTCCATGGCCGGGCCAGGATCGCATATAATACTACGAGAATAATACTCCATATATATAGAGGGAGTTGCATTAGGCCGGGCCAGGATCGCATATAATACTACGAGAATAATATACTGCCACGTCATCAAATTGTAGCAGAAAATGGAAGAATCACGTGCTTGGTGGTTCGGTCCTCTAACTTGGGTTAAACCTTACACTTACAGTACTCCTCCTCCAACTAGTACTACTCCTGCAAGCCAAAAACTTTAACCAATCGCAAAGTTTTTTTTACAAGAATTGATTAAAAAGTTTGAGTATTAACCTACAACTTGATAACCCCTCGACGGTCAGTGTATGGGTCAGTTTACGCACGTCTCAACTATTTTTCTTCAGAGTCTAATCAAAAATAGGTTATTCATGCTGAAATTGGGGGATTCAAAAAAAAAAAAAAACCTTGTTCTTGGTGTATGACTAGAGTTAAAATTCTTTCCATTAGGTAAAAATCATGGGGTGTCCACCACGCATTGCGGGGCTCACTGTATATTTTTTCAAGTAATCTGAACCGTTCATTTTATAGAACCCGGAGAATTGTATATTCACACAAAAAAATCATTTTTATCGGATATCGATAAGTATACCAAAAATCAAATTTTAGTTTATAAAATATGACGGCTATGGATAATTTAACTTTAAACTTATCTACCATCGATTTTTTAAACTAAAGTTCAATTTTTTTATATACCTATGACCTATCCATGTCTGATAAAGCTAATTTTTTTTGTAAAGATACACTACTCTGTGAGCCCTACAATATGAACGGTTCAAATTGCTACAATGTACACATGGTGGGGCCCAAAATTGGTGGATAAAGTTTACACTCCACTAGACTATATTGATTTGAACTGATCCGAAAATCTTATTTCTTTTATCATTTTATTTTTAAGGGTTATATTTAATTTTTTTCTTTAGGGCTCTCATAATTAAGTATTTGTTCTTTATTTGGGATCCTATAGAACAAATACTTGATTATGAGAGCCTTATAGACAAAAATTAATTATGACCATTTAGAATAAAATGATTAAAAAAATAAGATCTTCGCACCGAATCAAACGGATTAAAATTGGAGTACTTAATTTTTTAATATATAAACAGTATAAGAAATTTAAATGCTTCAATTTTTAATCCGTTTAAACCGGTGTTAATATTTTATTTTTCTGATCATTTTATCCTAGGAGTCATAATTAATAGTTGTCTCTAGGGCTCTCATAATCAAATATTTGCTCTATAGGCAACGTATCAATATGGTCATATACCATGAACAAAGTTTTTTTTTTTTTTTTGGAATTCCCTAGTTCTGGCGTGAATGCAGTCTTTAATCGGATTAGGGAGAGAAATAGTCGAGACACATGTAAACTAACCGAACACCCCTGACCGTTGGAAAAAAGGGTTATCAAGTTGTAGGTTTCCTATTTTATGATTTCTTGTCCTCCAAGAATTAGGCTTGCTTCCTAGTATTTTTTTTCCTTTTTAGTTCTAGGATTGCTACTACTATAAATAATTGCTGTAAGCCTTGTGACAAGGCGGTTGAGTTGTTTTTTGATTTAATTAATTAATAAAAATTGAGAGTTTTTTCATTATTATGTGTTCGTAGAGGGAGTACCTCTAGTTCATCCTTGTTTGTAATTGTCCTTGTTGCGCGTTCTTCTTTTTCAACACGCTTCCTTGCATCATACTCCTAATTAGACTAGTTGCACATATTTTATTTATGTACAAAATAGACTCCTAATTAGTATTATTGTTTTTTTAAAAGAGCGTCTAACACTAACAAGGATTTTCTTGGACAAGCAAGACATACGACAATCATATCACTGTAACCCCTTTTAATTATCGAAATGTATTCAATTTGAATCTTATTAGATGTGTGATATATGTCTGATGTCTCATGGTTGAAGAGAATTCCAAAATATATTTTGTCACACCATTGCTCTATTTTCAATTTTGTATATCTTTGTTCAACTTCTTCTACTACTAAATCCTTATATTACAATCAACCTCTACCACCTTGATATCTCTGCTACCAATTTAATTTCTAACATGTTATTCTGCTTTGTGACTTAATAAAAGAACATATTATTCTACCTTAGAAACAACACCCATTACAAGATATTTAATAAAAAAAGAGTACAAATTTTGTTTGTAGATATCGTACTCGCGATTTTGACGTGTCACTGCCCTATTTGTAAAATTACAATTATATATTAGTGACAAAATCGACGATACTCAAATTGCAAATGGATGCCCGAACAAAAGTGTCCAATACTTCGAGATTGATGCTTTACCAAATTTCTTTTCATATACTGTAGTTAAGAGTAACTAGCGTGCTATTGTCATGACAATTGGGACATGACCAATTGTCATTTAAACATAATTATTAGAAGAAGCTATTCAAATTTCTTCCTTATTGAGTGATTCATTTTTTAAACGGGTTGTAGGTTATATGCATGGCGTAATGGCGTTTTGGTGTTGGTAGTGAAGAGAGAGAAGACGAGGTGGTGTTTGTGATTGGGTAATTGGGCTTGGGTCATGGATGCGGGTTTCGGTTTGTCCACACACACAAAAAATGGTCACAAAAATCTTGGCTACGGAAAAAATGCATAACTAACACCAAAGTAAATAATACTCCCTTCTTCCCTTTTTAAGTGTCCTGCTTCGTAACTCTAATTTATTAAAAAGACATCATCATTACACTTTTGACAATTTTTTTCTTCACTTTCCCTACTTACCCATCATCATTACACTTTTATTCACTAACTTTTCAAAATGAAATATATTTATAGGGACAAAATAGACAATGCACCAATTTTTACTCCCATAATTTTACAAAATGGACACTTATTAAGGGACAACTCAAAAAAAATACTGGACACTAAATAAAGGACAGAGGGAGTAAGAAAGATTGCGAAAATGGCCAAAAAATTACGAGTTCAATGTACACCATATCCGTAACTTTGCTAACAATCCGCACTATAAGAGAAGCATCACAATTATTGGTGGGTCTGGAGTGTTCTTATTGATTTGGTTACATAATGTCAGTCCATGGAACCGCTCTAAAAATAGATTTTTTTTATAGGGAAAAAAGTTTTATTCAAAAATCTTGACAAATGGTATATTAAGATGGAGGAGGAAATGGAAAAGAAAAAAATGTTTAGATAAAGCCCAAACACATCCAAACGGGTCAGGTTCCCAAAAAAAATACTTCACAAAATTATCATATGGGCCTAACCCAAAACAGCCTTGGCCCAAAACAACTGGGCTTAGCCTGCCTACACCACAGCCTAAACCCTAACACAGAAATCACAGCCACCACCACCGGAAAAACCAAGATCAGCACCGCCACCACCACCACCACCACCTGACTCTTCACAACCCTGCCTCCAACACACAAACTGCCGCTGCTAAACAACCAAAAACACCAAACACCACATTGGTAGACGACGACGAGAGAGGAGATCGATAACGATGCGGAATTGTATAAAAAATCTAATTGAAACTCTCCAAACACCAATTGGTTACATGAGAGATCACAAAAATGATTCGACAGTTATATTTGTTTTTCCTTTTTTTTTTGGGAAATTATTTTTGCACTCTAATTTTTTACCAGTGCGCACCTTTTTTTTTGGTCAAAAGTGAGAAGATTGTATTGATACGCCCAGCGGCACTTACAAAATAGAGATCATTACAAAGAATTTTGACAAAACCAAACTAATCATCTAACAAATAGAAAATAAATAAATCACAAGGCAATCGATGTCTTTCATCCTAACTCAGACATGGCCTAACGCAATAGCGACACTTTTAAACTGCTTAACATCTAATTAGGAGTCTCAAACGAGAAAATGTACAAAGTTAAGGACAAAAAATACCAAATACCTAGACGATCAAATGCACTCCACCCAAGTATGAACGCACCAACGAACTCCCAAGAACTACAGATTTGCTAAGCCGCCACGGGTTGTCTCGCCAAAGACATCATGTAAGGATAGAATACTGATGCACTGATATTGTTGTGAAACAACTTTGATTGAGAGAACCCGATCTGTAGACAAAATTCGTCCAAAGACGAAACTAATAACTCTCATTGAACGAGAGACAAAACTCTCGTAGAACGAGAGACAAAACTTTTACAGATCAGACGACAAGTCGTAGATATGGAGAGACAGAAGGGAAAAAAACAAAAACAAAGAAAGGGAGTCGGTAGTACCATGGCCTCCCCCTCCCGCCGCCGCATACGGGTATAGAACCCATGGGGAGGAGGGAAAGGGAGAAGATCGAGGAGTTGTGGTAGCTAGGGTTGAGAGAGGAAGAAAGAGAGAGGATTGAGAGAGAGAATTGCGTCGTTCTTGTCGTTTAACCTGTAAAAAAAAAAATATATATTAGAGAGTAATTCAACACTTGTCTTTTAGTCTTGCTTTGAGAATTGCACCGCGTATAACTCGAAGCACTAGGACACAACTTTCGGGGAGCATTTATGAAAATGTGGAGTGCAAATTTAGAGCACAACCCTAAAAAGTAGGTTTGGACTTAATTTAGTCCTGACAAAAATATTCCTTCTTTATTTCAGTCCTTTTTTTTTTACTTTTCATGCATTTTTACTATTTTACCCATTCTTCCTAACTTTTTGTGTACATGTCCATTTTTAGTAAAATTTATATTTTAGAATCAACTCCTAACTCATATTATTTCGAACAAAAATACCCTTGGCTATGTGAACTATCTATGAGAATTGTTAATTCTCATAGACAGTTAACATAATATTTTGGACAAAAATATCCTTGCCGGTTCACATAGCCCGAGTTAACATATTATTTTGGACAAAAATACCCCTGAATTATGACTATGAGAACTGAGGCTATGAGAGCTATATTTTTAGAATCAATTCTTGAATCATATTATTTCGGACAAAAATACCCTTGACTATGTGAACTGGTTATGAGAACTGCTAAGTCTCATAGTCAGTTCTATGAGAACTGCTCAGTTCTCATAGAGAACTCGCTATGTGAACTGCTAATTTTTATAGTCAGTTCTATGAGAATTAGCTATGAGAAGTGATATTCTCAAAGAGAACTTGCTTTATGAACTGATTATGTGAATTGAAAAATACACACTTCATATATTCTTACCACACACTAAAATACACAGTTCACATAAAAAATATATAACTCTCATAGAAAATACAAGGTTCTAATAGACAGTTTTCAGTTCTCTCTTGACTCATGCTCCCACAAACTAGGATTTTTCTTTTTCCCCTTTTTCTTTCTTTTGGTAATTATTTTCACGTTCTTTTTTTCATAACTTTTTTTTTTTGGCTTTTTGTGATATTTATTAAAATGTTGTCCTTTATAGTATGAAAAAGTGTATAAATGAAAGATCAATTTTGTAATTTTACATCAAAAGAGGATAATAAAATAAGTGTAATTATAAAAAAGAAAAGTGTGTAAATTAATTACGTTTTCTTTTTGGTTTGACAGTGCATCCGCTGCTTTATGGAATAAGGGGCCTCTCTAATGAGTGAGACACAATAGTCATATTGAGACTTTAAATGAAATGCAAGGGGAGGGAAATGAAGACTGAGCCCATTAGTTGTGGCAGTATTCAAATATGGTCATCAGACATGGTTACTATAGCATTACTGGATTGTTTACCAAAAAAAATAGACATTACTGGATTGAAAATAAGTATTAAACAAGTTTATGCAAAATAATAAAAAGAAATACAAGTTATAAAAGACAAAGACCAAACAACAAGAGTCGTCCACTCACTTTTTCCATACAAACACATGGAATCTTGGATGGATGAAAGGACTGCGAAAATGTCTTTCATATTGTCTTTCTCAAAAGGAGATTAAGAGATCTTTCCCTTCAAAGAAAACCTCTATGTCTTGTCCCTCTGTTTTTATAATTGTATTCGTCTTGCTCTATCATTTCTAACAATAATTGAGAACTGTCATTTTAACTCATGTTTTCCATTTTTCCTATTCTTATTCTTCATTGGGTGGTCTTAAAGTTCACTGTAATATAAAGTCATGGAGACGGGAAAGCAACTGTTAGATTAGAATGAAGAGGAAAGAGGAGAGAGAGAATATATCATTAAGGATGATCTGATCGATGAGGCACTTGAAGTAAGTAACTAAAAGCTGTGGTTTGTATTTTTTTCTTTTTTAAAACTGATTTTAATTAGCAATTCACCATAACGTAACTGGGATTGAAAATAAGTACTAATAAATAAGTTATGCAAAATGATTTTTAAAAAATACAAATTATGAAAGACAAAGACCAAACGGGAGTCGTCTACTCACCTTTCCACACAACCACATGGAATCTTCATTCTTGGACGGATGAGAGGCCTACAAAGGTGTCTTTCATATCGTCTTTACCAAAAAGGAGATTAGGAGATCAACTTAATTTGTATATGTACGTCTTCTTTTCCTTCGAAGAAAACCTTTATGCCTTGTTCTTCTGCTAGCTTTTATACTTGTATTCACCTGGCTCTATCATTTCTAACAATAATTGAGAACTGTCATTTTAACTCATGTTTTCCATTTTTTCTATTCTCATTCTTATTCTTCATTGGGTGGTCTTAAAATTCACTCTAATATAAAGTCATAGAGATGGGAAAGCAACGTTTAGATGAGAATGAAGAGGAAAGATGAGACAGAGAAGGGGACACTCATTTTTTAGCCGACCAGTTGAAATGCATGGGGCTCACAATGGGTGAAGTCCAATAAATTTGGTTATTTAGAAGTACGATCTAACAATTAAAGAAAGATTGTGCTCATGTACCAAAAAAAAGAAGGAAAGATTGTGCTCTCCTTTTTCCTTTCTCACATCATCTCGCTTTTAATCAGGATAAGGTGTTCTTCTTCTTTTTTTGCGGTCAGTGTCACAACTTACTCCATTATCTTTTCTTTTCTTTTTTTTTTTGGTCAAACGAAAAATTACTCCATTACCTTTTCACCTCAAGAGTATACTAAATTTTTTTTTTCCCCCTAACGCTAAGTTGTTGGAGTAGTATTATGGAGTAGTAAGTTAGCTAACTACTAAAAAATAAAAATTGATCATCTCGAACTCATGACCCCTTATGAATGAAACCCAAAAGAATATATAGGCCATTGGGCCAAATTAAGCCTTGGTTCCAGCTATGCCAATTTGATTGGTGTAACTTTCTTTCTTTCTTTTATCACGGAATTGGTGTAACTTCGAACTTTGACTTATATAGCAAAACGAGTTGGCAATTAGAAAAACATGATACCATCCCACAAAATATTTACTTGTATCGTGCCTTTTGAGATCGATCTACTATGATGTTCCTTTTCGAATTTTGTATGTGAATAGTTATATGGAGTATAATTGGGTAACTACATATATAGTATGGAGACTCACACCCTACCCATCAAACTATTAATCACTAGCTAGTAAACTCCTGTATGATTGTGAATGTGAACAGACAAAGGCCGAAGCACGTGTGTTGGTTATAATTAAAACAAGGGGAATTTGGAGCCCAACCCTAAAAAGTAGGTTTGGACTTAATTTAGTTCTGACAAAAATATTCCTTCTTTATTTCAGCCCTTTTTTTTTTTTTACTTTTCATGCATTTTTACTATTTTATCCATTCTTCTTAACTTTTTGCGTACATGTCCATTTTTAGTAAAATTTATATTTTTAGAATCACCTCCTGACCCATATTATTTCGGACAAAAATACCCTTGGCTATGTGAACTATCTATGAGAACTGTTAATTCTCATAACCTGAGTTAACATATTATTTTGGACAAAAATACCCCTAAATTATGACTATGAGAACTGAGACTATGAGAGCTATATTTTTAGAATCAATTCTTGAATCATATTATTTCGGACAAAAATACCCTTGACTATGTGAACTAGTTATGAGAACTGCTAAGTCTCATAGTTAGTTCTATGAGAACTGCTCAGTTCTCATAGAGAACTCGCTATGTGAACTGAGCTATGAGAACTGGCTATGTGAATTGTCAATTCTCATAGTCAATTCTATGTGAACTGCTAATTTTTATAATCAGTTATATGAGAATTGGCTATAAGAAGTGATATTCTCATAGAGAACTTGCTTTATGAACTGATTATGAGAATTGAACTATGTGAACTGAAAAATACATACTTCATATATTCTTACCACACACTAAAATACACAGTTCACATAAAAAATATATAGCTCTCATAGAAAATACAAGGTACTAATAGACAGTTTTCATGGACAATACACAGTTCTCATAGAAAAATACGCAGTTCTTACAGAAAAATACACAGTTCTCATGAATAACACACAGTTCTCATAAAAATCTACACAATTCTCATATAAAATACACACATGAACAAAAACAAAAAAGTAATCAAAATCAAATGTAGTTGTAAATGTTCTCACCGTCATGTTTTAAAAAAGTAATCAAAGTAAAAAAGTAATAGTTCACATAAGAAATAAATTGATTTAGATTTGAATTTTTAACTGCCAAGTCTCATAATCAGCTATATTTGATAGAAAAAAACACAGTTCTAGTAGACAATTATCGTGGACAATAACAGTTGTCATAGAAAAAAACACACTTCTCATAGACAGTTCTTATATAAAAATAACAGTTCTCATAGGGAGTTTCACAGAAAATACATAATTCTCATAGAAAATACACATTTTCCATAGAAAAATAAACAGTTTTCATATACAATCATCATGGATAATAACAGTTCTCATAAAAAAAAACACAATTTTCGTTAAAAAAAAAAAACAATTCTTATAGACAGTTGTCATGTAAAATAGCTATGTGAACTAAAAAATACAATGTTCAAATAGCCTCACCACACACTAAAATACACAGTTCTCATAAAAAATACATAGAATTCATAGAAAAATACACAGTTCTCATAGACAATCATCACAGACAATAACAGTTCTCATAGAAAAAAACACAGTTCTCATAAAAAATATACAATTCTTATGTAAAATACATAGTTCTCATAGGGAGTTCTCACAGAAAATATACAATTCTCATAGAAAATACACAATTCTCATAGGGAGTTCTCACAGAAAATACACAATTCTCATAGAAAATACACAGTTTTCATAGACAGTTTTTATGAATAACACACAACTTTCATAAAAAAATACATAGAAAAGTACACAGTTCTCATAGACAGTTCTCATGAATAACACATAATCCTCATAAAAAATACTAATCTGAATGTTCAATATCTACCAACAAATTGTGAAGTGCAAATGAGAATTGTTTTGTGTTCAGCCGACAACCTCTCTCTGAGAGACATAGATCACCACCTCTGCGTCAATCGATCACCACCGCCGTTGATCGGTGGGAGCCCATCATCAATCCGCACAATAATCCTATTTTTTGGAGTATTTTCCATTTTCTAGTCAACTATTTTATGATTTCCCAAGGAGATCAAAGTTACACACAGTCAAACAGCATCACATACAAGTGAACCGAAAATTCTAGCCATTTACCGACTTCAGATCTTAATGCGTTCTTCCATGAATTGAATTCAAACATCAAACTCTAAGAATTACTTAGGAAGCTTGTTGGGATTTGTCCCACATCAGTTAATTATCTCCTCCAAAATTAGTATATGAGCCTGGGCAGCCTTTCCACTCTTTGCCAATTGATTTGGAGTTGGATGCTTTAACATGGTATCAGAGCTAGGCTTTCGGAGACTTTTCTCCTTTGTTTGTGCCATAGTTGCACTTTATTTCATTGTGATCCATGTATTCCGGATCATGTTTTTACCTCTCCACGTGCGACTCAGGGGTCGCACGTGCAGGAGAGTGTTGAAATTTGTCCTACATCGGTTAATTATCTCCTCCAAAACTAGTATATGAGCCTGGACAGCCTCTCCACTCTTTGCCAATTGGTTTGGAGTTAGACGCTTTAACACTGTGACCTACTGGTAGAAAGCGTAGAAGAGCAAAGCGATGTCGTTGCAGATTTGGAGATCCGCGGAAGCCGATGTAGGAGCTAGGCAGTGGTGGCGAACCTCTCCGAAGACCGAAGGCCGGAGCTCGCTCGAGCCATCTCCTTCACTGTACGTCGGCTTCGGCGACGAACCTCTCCAGGTACCTGAGGCCGTAGCTCGCTCGAGCCATCTACTTCACTACGCAGAATAGAACCGATGGGAGAGAGACCGATCGATAACCAATTGGAGTTGGAGTTGGAGTTGTCCAATAAATTATGCTACTCAGAAAACGTAACCGAAAACCAAAACGGGGGAACAGCCATTGGTGGTGGTGGTGAGAGAGACAGAGAGAGAGAGAGAGAGAGAGAGAGAGGGGGGTAGGGGAAGTAGAGGGGGTTTTCGATTTCTGGAGATCGCTTTCCATTGGAACGGGGTAAAAAAGTCACTACTCAACATATCCGAACCTATCTAGGTTCGAAAATAATATATAGGGTTGGGATCAAAACGAACCTAAAATAAAGGACCGGATTCTAATTTTCTATTTTTTTTCCCCCCCTTTTTTCCATCAGACTATTATTTTGGTGTGGGGTTCTCCAAAACCTCTTTCCCTTTACTCACTACTAATTACTTATAAGTTATAACTTATAAGTAAGGAGTTGAAGACTCCTTCGTTTTTGAACTCTTGCAATGAAGTCATCAACTCTTTTGTTCAACTCTTCAACTGGCAAACCAAACCCCTCTCCGTCTAATTCCTCTTCCGCATCTTGTTTCTCCTCTATCCATTCTTCTAATTTACCCTCTCCTTCTAATTCCTCCTCCGCGTCTTGTTTCTCCTCTACCCATTCTTCTAACAATTTCCCTTCTCCACCTTCACAACTAATAACTTTCTCTTCAAAAAACACTTCTCCAATTTTTCTTCTTCCTTTTTGTACTCAAGCGGAGAGAGATTGGCAAGGCTTTTATAATAACAATCGCTAGCGGAAGTAGCGTATGAGGTAAAATCTTGGACTCGCCAGTAAGAACGACGAAAATAAGGTTTCCGATGATGAAGAGGAACTTGGAGCTGAAGAAGAGTGAAGTGATTTGTGGGGTAGGGAGAACAAGAAGGACCTTAATGCAAGAAAACAGAGGATTTAAAAAAGGACTAAAACAAAATAAACTAGAAGTTAGAGCTGTTAGAGAATAAATGAAGAGGTTGTCCAGGAGTAGTTGCTTGTTGTTCACTTTTGTGGCTTGAATCTTGATAGGACTCATTGTGAGATCGAAAATGTTTCGCACTGGAGCGATTTAACAGGGTTTTGAAGTGTGAAGTCTAAAGGTAGAGCAATGGAAACAATGGGTTATATACGAGAAATTTTTCCGTGCTAGGTGGGTATATCCCACGTGATATCCGCTCAGTACATTCGGGCCGTCCAATACACTTTTGAACAGCTCAGACTGAAACTCTATCTCTCCTCTCACTCCAACACATTCTCTCTCATTTTTCTATTTCCAAATCTGAGCGGTCAAAAAGCGCAATAGATGGCTTAAATAGGCCGAGCGGGCATCACGTGATATCCATCCGACACTAAAAAAAATCCCCGGTTATATACAGTGAGGGAAAGGTGGATTTTTGGTGGAATTCACTACCCTACTTTATTTTACTCTGTATAGGAAAATAGCTTTTGAAAAAGCTAAAAAGAGATTTGGTTAGAGTTTCATTGGAGGGCTACCAATGGATGGTGGTTCTCTTTTGGTTTCGCTTTTAGGTCCATTCAGAGGTAGAAAGTATAAAGTGCAAATTACAATAATGGAGTGTCAATTCACTGTTTTGCCCTTGAGAAATGTTTTTCACTTTTGTCCTGGGATGTTCACTGAAACTGAAGTGGTGGTTTCTTTCTTCTTCTTTTTTTTCTATTTTTTGTTGAAAAGTTAGCTTTTTTTCATTTCGTAAGTAATTGAACTGATGGAAGGCACAGTGGTATGTCTACCATGATATGACTTATGAGAAGTAATTGAAAGAGGTGCACAAAATCATGTGAGGTGCACAAAATTATGTCGTGTATTCAAGGTAAGTATGAGATGGGAGTCAATCTTCAATTAACCTCAAAACATTGATCTAGTGATGAAGGCCTGAAATTTGGGGGTTTTCTCTTCTGAGGTTTCAGATTTGAAATGTCTCAAGGTTATTAACTTCTTCGAGATCAATTTATCTAGAATTTTGTTTTAACTTTAATATAGACTCCCGCAAGTGAGTGATTAGATCGGTCCCATAGGATTAGTCTATGAGTGCTCAAGCTGACCCAAGAAATAGGCATGCAAATCCTCTATTTATGGTGATTGATGTGTAGCTACCTTTTAGATTTAACGTTTCAACCTGAAGAAACTATTTTTTTTTCTAGAGAATAGCAGCAAGAAATTCTTTAGAATAGCCAGATTACAACTAAAGAAACCGTTGTTGGCTGCAATGATTCTTTTGGGGGCAAACACAGAGACTATACAATGGACTTCCATTTAGTTTCACCAGATAGGACTTTCTATAACAATCATAGAGTTGTGTGGAAGTGATACGCCTTATCAATCAAGGGACCATTCCCCAATTTATTTATAAAATCAAATGGGCACATGGTGTAATTTCCAAGATGGTTTTAGTCAAGGGTACATCGCCGTAGCATTGCCCGTTTCAATGTTTTTTCGTACTTTCTGTTTCAATAACCACGGTTTGCAATGTGGTTCTATCGACTCTGTGCTATAGTTGGCTTTTCTGCCATCTAGTTGCATACTGCTATTTTATGCACGCAGTGCTCTCTACCAAAAGTGCAGAAAAAGCTACTTCGTTGGCATATGCCACACTATTGGCATCAGTTAGTTTCTGTGGGAATTAAGCATCGTCGATTGTGGAACTACCGTGGTAACTGGGCATCTGACCAATTTGATCAATCTATCGCTCGACTAGAATCCTTCATTTGATTTAGATGTGTTATATGACTCTCTGCATGTAATAGGTCATTGTAACAATTGTATTAGTTAAACAAGGTCGCTTGTATTCATTATATTCATCAATGTATTTCTCACGTGTTTCCAAAAAAAAGAAGATGGTTTTAGTGACAAAATCTAATGGGACATAATGCATAGAAAGAGACCTGGTTCTTGGTTTACATGCATGGACTTTATTTGAAAATTTCAGAATGGGAAGCCGAAGCACAAAACAAGATCCAACACAAGTGGGATTCTAATCTCGTAATGAACTCAAATTCCATGTACCTTTTTGTTTAAACAAGAGATTTCGGATCTTGTTCTTTGCAAGTTCGATGATGATTAGCAAATAAACTATCTTAATCTTAGGTACATCACATATGGCATCCTGTAACCCCCTCCATCTATTGAGTATTGTCCCGTCATATTGGGTCATTGTATGGAGAATTTCATCGCACCTATATGTGTGGACCAAGCTAAGGTTCCTCTACATTTGAGTAGTGTTAAAAGTATGTTTAGCCTCAATGAGGGACTATGCAAACTCAAACTTGGGACTTGTCCAACCTCCAGTGTCCACCATTAAACCAACTCCTCATTTTTTTCCTCTCGGGAAAAGTCGGTAGTGTTAATAGCTTCCTTTTTTTTTAAATCAGCGAAAGCTAGTATTGTCAAAATAGTTAGATTAGTATCTTGGAAGAAGAGTTAAACTTTGGACCTTCTCCTAACACTAAAATGAACCCCCTAAAGCCATTGGGCCGAAGGCCTACTGGCCAGTAGTGGCTCCCTCTGTCAAATTTTTGTTTGTCCCCTTTTTGATACTAATGTCAGTTTTCAATCGCTTATATATTTTAATATGAATCTCCAAAAATATACAATATAGATCTTATTTAATAGTTCTCAATTATATCTATAATACAAAAAATTTAAAATTATGAAAAACATTATAGATTAGGATGTATATATAAGCATTTGAAGAACGACACGAATAACAAAAATAGACAAACAAAATAGAACGGAAAGAGAAGTAGTTAGTGAAGTTTGAACACAAGTCAAATGAACAAGAGTACATGATGCGCACCAACCACTGGGCTACAAATCCACTTGCCAAAACCATACCCCTCATTGCATAAGAGCAATATTATACATGGTACAAATCTTTTTTTTTTAATACATGGTACAAGTCTTTTATTCACAACATATTTGAACTTTCAGAAAAGTATTTCTTCCATTAACTTACTTTCTTAGGAGTAATGAAGAAGTCCACGATTCTTGCCTTTGCCTTTAATTAGTAGACTTGTGGCCATGAGACCCATGACCATGATGACCTAAAACTCCATATTTTTTGATATTCTTCTTAACAAATCTATCATACATGAAAGCTGCCCCTCTGAATTGAGGTAAAGCCAACCACACCACAAATACTAGCTTTATATCATTCCATATCGGTATCCTGCAAGAAAATAACCGAACACCAAAATAAAAAAAAAGTTTAATCATCAAGGTTGTGATCCTATTTTAATTGCCATTTAAAAATCATTTTCGAAATTGCTTTTCAAAAAAATGTTCTAATTGACAGGAACCGCCCACTATAGGTACCGACCACATTCATATCGACGGGGTACCAATGGGAACGTCGGGCCTCTTCAGGATCCCGCACGAATAATTTGAGCTGTCCTGAAATCTGAATGAAAAAATAGGGAAAATGACGGCCCATGACGTGTTTTGATAATTAATACTCTCCAAGAACATACTGAGAGCATTGTTAATGCTGAAAATGTCCTTGGTGGGTATTAATTATCAAAATACGCGCGTTCTGGACCATCATTTCCAGCAAAAAATAGAAGATTGGATCAAGTACTTGCACATATCGGATTGAGCTGATTCTCATGAGGCCCACTTTTTCTTTTTTATTAATTATTGTACAGTTTGAATCATTTGTGCAAAATCTAGAGTGGATTCCGCGTTCCCGTTGGTATGAATGTAGTCGGTCCCTTAGGATTTCTGTTTTTGAAAAACTAATCATGCAAGCTGATTCTTCTGGCCGGAAACAACCACCGAACATCAATTATTGTACGGATCCTTATATTAAGTGGAAAGAATGTTCAAGAAGTTAGAAACAGATTCTACAATCATCCTATCACCATTGAGGACAAACTACTTTTAGGAATGGCTCCTTTCCTGGGGACTGGAACTGGGTCTGCGACAGGGTAGCACATTGGCGAACCTTTTCCGGACTCACTTTAGTGATTAGAATTGTTCATTTTAGACCTTCGTTTTTTAATCTGATTCTTTTTAGACCTTTTCAAGATTAGTAAACATGCCGAAATTCACATTAGTCAGATATCAACAAACAGAATGCAGAGGGATGTGTGCTGGTTTGTATCCTCTTCCTGATGTACTGTTTTCTTATCCTGTCAATGGAACTATCCTAAACTTTGGAAAAAAAAAAAACATATAAATGAACACATAATGATTGTTTATACATTTGCCTTGATCCTAAAGTTTGGTAAGAAAACAACTACTACTATTAGACATCAATTAATTAAACAGGTCCTGAAATAAATGAACTTAAATTTTCCTTAAGAAATGAAGTTATGAAGTAATTACCATTGTAAGATGGGTTCGAGAAGCATCTCCACGAGAGTGAGAAAAGAGTAAAGGATCCAATAAGCAAGCCACTGCTCATGATCGGAATCCCCCTTTGATTTTGTCTCTATTGTTATAACCGATGCAAGCCTGAAGACCCATAAATGAAAAAAAAAAAAAAGAAGAGGAATTTCAAGTTTAATTCATAGGGAATAATTAAAATTTGAAGCCAAATTCGGAAATGAAAACAGAATTTTTGAAAAGCAATTGATAGGTCACTTACAAAGGGTACAGAAGCATCATCGTTGGCCTGCATAACAGCATTAGAAAAATTAAACCAATATGAGGCCTGGTACAGTTCAGGACACTTAATCCATGAAAGCGTCCAAGAAAGAAAATGGATGGTCCAGATCCCAGACACTTTTATGGACTGAGTGTCCTGGATCCTAACACTTTTGATAAAAAATATCCTCGACAATCTATTTCGAACTCACAAAGATAATTAAAACAACGATGTACACTATTTAAAGCTCATTGAGAATATCAATCACGTTAAAAAAAACTATGTTAATCAACAAAAGTACGATTTTAGAATACAATTATCTTGAAATAATAGGGTTGAAGAAATTTACCCGGCTAGAGAATGAAGAAAGGTGATCGTAGTCTCCAAACGGCTCATTGTTGGATTCCTTTTTGGCTTTGATTGGGAATTTCAAATTAACTATGAAGGGAGTAAAACCTCAAAAGAATAAATCAAGAAAACTGTGTGTGTTGGATGAGAACGAGGAGAGAGAAAAGTGATGAATTTTGGATTGAAGTGTTGTGATGGTGAGTGTGTAGGCTTTTATAAGACGCAGGAGTGGGCGTAAAGTAAGGGATTAGAATAGGATTCTGCCTTAATAACCATGGCAAATCAAGGAGTAATTCTCACTAGTCCGGCCTGGAACACAATCACGCGAAGTTCCGGATTACTTCAGCACTACACATCTATGTGGGGTTTATGTACATATTCATAGACCTCGCAAGAATGTGTGTTATTGGTAGTGGCGGATCTAGAAATTTAATAATTCAGAATGAATTATTTAGCCGAACAAGGCTATTTGTGAAGCGCAAAACAAGATCCAACACAAGTGGGATTCTAATCTCGAAATGAACTCAAATTCCATGCACCTTTTGTTCAAAACAAGATTTCGGATCTTGTTCTAATTTGCAAGTGCGATGATGATTAGCAAATAAACTATCTTTATTTTAGATACATCACATACGGTATCCCGTCACCTCCTCTACTGAATACTGAATATTGTCCCGTCACATTGCGTAATACAGAATTCCATCGCACATATGTCTAGACCCAGGGACGGAACCAGAATTTTGTAAACACGGGGGCCGACCTATGAACAAGATTTTGAAATTTGAAGGTTCGAGAATCTAATAGTTTGTTTGGTTTAGATTTTGAGGGAGGTTTTTTTTGGGTAGTAAGTAGAGAGAGATAGAAAAAGAAATGGGATCAATAATCGAAGGAAAAACTTATGGAAGGCCCTGCACAAATAGAGAAATTGGATTTTGGGACAAAAAACGAACACATTTTTATGTCTAAATAACACTCAATACAAAATATAATACCTAGATGTTCTCACCAAACAAAAAAAAATTAATATTTAAAAAAAAAAAAAAACCGAAACCACGTGGGGGCCTTGGCCCCCATATTCCCACACCTCTCTCTGTCTCTGTTTGGACCAAGCTAAGGTTCCACTACATTTGAGTAGTGTTACAAGTATGTTAATTAGCCTCAATGAGGGGTTATGCGAACTTGAACTTGGGCCTTGTCCAACCACCAATTTCCACCACTGAATCAACCTCTCATTTTTTTCTCTTGGCAGAATTTAATTGTGTCAATAGTTTTTTTTATTGATCGGCGAAAGTTTATATTGTCAAAATAATTAGATTAGTACATTGGAAGAGGAATTGAACTCCAGATCTTCTTTCTCCTAGCACCAAAGTGCATCTCCTGATGTCATTGGGCCAAAGGCCAACTGGATAGTAATTTTAATAGTTAGTGAAGCTTGAACACTACTCAAATGCATAATACACTCTAACCACTGAGCTACCACTCCACTTGCCTAAACCATGCCCCTCATTGCATAAGAGTGAAGGCTCACTGTGGAATGGACTGAATTAAGTTCTCTATCTATACCCTTCATTTTTGTTCTTCGATTCGCTCTGCGTCCAATGTCTTTCTTTCTATGGATTGCTTTTTCTGATTCTAAGAGCACAGTTACAAGTCATTTTTATTTGAGTCGGTCTGGATTTCCAACTCTAGCTCTAGTAGCTAGCTAGCTAGCTTTGTGGACGCATACAAGTCTTTTATTCACAACATTTTGGGACTTTCATAAAAGTATTTCTCACATTATCATTTACCTAAAACATTAATGATGTGATGTTATTGCCAGTAAACAACTGATGGAAGGTTACAAATCTCAATCACACTCATTGCATACTTGTACAAAACGTATAGTCTAAACAACACACATGGTAAGAAATGATTCGCCCATGCAGTGACTTTGGATCATTCTAAAAGCGATTTGTTGAAATGGAGGTGGACCTCTGATGGTTGTTTCTCGGTGAAATCAGTGTACAATAAATGGGAACAGTCCGGAAATGCAAGAAATCCGGTATTGGAAACAATCTGGAAAAATCTCAGCCCTCCTAAGGTGGAGATTTTTGCATGGATGGCCCTTCAAGATAGAGTGGCTACTAGATCTGTGCTTCAAAGTAGAAACATGATCCTTGAAGGCAATTCAGCACTTTGCCCGTTGTGTTCTATGCATTTGGAGACACCCCAGCACCTTTTTTTACATTGTAAATTCTCATGGGATGTTTGGTCTTTGATCCTGGATTGGTGGCATGTGAGATGGGTGTGTCCTCAATCTTTGGATGCTCTCTTTACTTGGTGGTTTGACAATAGTTTTAAAAATTTGGAGAATCATTTGTGGGAAACAACATTCTTTGCTACAATTTGGTCATTGTGGTTGGCGAGGAATGACTACGTGTTCAATAATGCATTGACAGGAGTATGGCAAGTGGGTGAGGTGATCAAAACCAGAGTTGCGATGTGGATTAAGGTGAAGTTCGATATCAAGGTATATACTGTGGAGGATTTTAAAGGTTTCCTTGATGAAATTAGAAAAGTGAAATTGTAATATGTGTTTGAAGTGTGTCAGGTAATCCGTTCAACTCTTTGTTGGATGGTTAGTTTTAGTGTTTCTTTCTTTTTCTTCTTTGTCTGATCTCGTAAGCATCGTATGCTTTCGATGTTCCCCTCGATGTAACCTTTCGAGATTTATAAAAGTTTCTTTTGCCGAGAAAAAAAAAAATGATTCGCCCATCTAACTAAGAGGTTGATGTGAATCTAACAGCATAAGACAGTGCTATTTTTTATAACTCAAGTGCGTAAGTTAATCCGGACATCTGAGTTATCAAAAAATAACATAAAATTATTTACGAGCCCTCTATCATCTATGTACTATAATATAAGCATACATTAGTTCGATTGTTGTTGCGTCGAAATCAAGAACAAGTCCTGTCTCTCTCGTCCTTTATTCTTCATCAAGAAGCCTCTCATGCCCTCCCTGCATGCCCATCAAATCATTTACAACTTTCAACACCAATGCAAACATTATTTTAAAAATCTCTAACACAAACTATATAATTAGAGAAAATGGGGTAATTAAACTTACTTAGGAGTAATGAAGTACTCGACAAACTTGTTCTTGCCTTTGTTGTTAATGAACTTGTGAAGTCCATATTTTTTGATATTCTCCCTAACAAATCTATTATACATGAAAGCTGCCCCTCTAAAATGAGGTAAAACCAACCACGCCACAAATACTAGCTTTATATCGTAGCATATCAGTATCCTGAAAGAAAATAACCGAACACCATATTAAAAAGTTTATTCATCAATCTTAAGATCCTATTTTAATTGCCATTTAAAAATCATTTTTCCAAATTGCTTTTCAAAAAATGTTCTCATTAACAGTATTCATTGTTTTTTATCTTTATTAATCAGTGGAGATAGAATTCACAAATTTAGAAACGTACTATTTTATGGGAATGATATGTAATTTTATAGAAATTGAGTTATTTTATTCCACAATCACTAATTCTACTATTCTAGAAACTAGTTTCAAAAGCCACGAAAGCAAACATGATTTTTTTTTTAAAAAAAAAAACTAATCATGCAAGCTGATTCTGAAAACAACAAGCGAACATCAACTTCACAGATCCTTATTTTAAGTGGAAATTATGTTCAAGAAGTTAATTAGAAACAGATTTTATAATCATACTATCACCATTGAGATCTTTTCGTAAGATTTCACAAACTACTTTCAGGAAGGGCTCCTTTCCTGGGGACTGGAACTGGGTCTGGGAGACGGGGTACCCCATTGGCGAGCCTTTTTTGGACTCACTTTAGTGATCAAAATTGTTCATTTTAGACTTTCATTTTTTTTTTTTTATCAGCTTCATTTTAGACCTTTTCAAGATCATTAAATATGCCAAAATTCACCTTAGTCAGATATCAATGAACTTTGCTTGTAACCCAAAATGCAGTGTGATACGTACTTGGCTTGTATCCCTTTTCTAATGGTACTGTTCTATTTTCCTATCAATGGAACTATCCTAAACTTTGGTAAAAAAAAATTCAATGAACACATAATCCTTGTTTATACATTTGTCTTAATCTAAATGAGTTTGCATCTATTGTGGGAGAATTTTTCTGAAAGACAAAATAGGTTCTGTAATCATGTAAATAGGTATACGTATGGTCAACATGATTTTTGACATGATTGATTGTTTCGCCTAGGTCTAAAATGTGTCGGTTTCGATCAGCATAGTTGATCTGGGATGGGTCCACAAATAAGCCAACAGGATGTCGAGTCTATATTAATTTGAGAGGATCTGTTTCTTCTGCTTCCTTTCAAAAACCGCCAAACCAAACCAGTTTCTAAGAAATACTACTGTGCAAACTGTTTTGGTAAAAAACAACAAATACTAATAAACATCAATTAAACAGGTCCTGAAATAAACAAACTTCATTAATTTTCCTTAAGAAATAAAGTTATGTAGTAATTACCATTGTAAGATGGGTTGAAGAAGCATCTCCATGAGAGTGAGAAAAGAGTAAAGGATCAAATAAGCAAGCCACTGCTCATCATGATCCACCTTTGATCTTGTCTCTATTGCTATAACCGATGCATACCTTGAGACCCATAATTTAAAAAAAAAAAAAAAAGTGACGAATTTCAAGTTTAATTCATTTGGAATAATAAAAAAATTGAAGCCAAGTTCGAAAATGAAAACAGAATTTTGAAAAGCAATTGATAGGTCACTTACAAGGGGTACAGAAGCATCATAATTGGCCTGCATAGCAGATTAGAAAGATTAAACTAAACCAACAAAAGATATCCTCCACAGTCCTTTTCCGAATCCACAAAGATAATCGAAACGATGTACATGCAGTACTATTTAAGACTAGTCGAGAATATCAATCACATCAAAAACCAGGACTGAAGTCCAACCCGAAAGTACAAGAAGGATATAAGGATCAAAATCTAAGCCCGCCTACGTACCCTGATGAAGGTATGATTTTAGAATATAATTATCTTGAAAAAAAAATGTGAACAGAAATAGGGTGGAAGAAATTTACCCAGCTAGAGAATGAAGAAAGGTGATCGTAGTCCCCAAACGGCTCATTGTAGGATTCCTTTTTGGCTTTGATTGGGAATTTCTGGAGGATTTTAAACTTGTAATATTAGAACTATGAACGAGGAGAGAGAAAAATGATGAATTTTGGATTGAAGTGTTGTGATGGTGAGGGTGTAGGTTTTTATAAGACCCAGGAGGGGGGACTCGATCCAAGTTATGTACTAATTAATAGAATAGGATTCTGCCTTCACCATGGCAAATTGAGGAGTAATTCTTCACTAGTCCCGGAATACAATTACGTGATGTTGTGAATTATTGCAGCAGTATTATACATTTACGTGGGATTCATATACAGTTATAGACCTCATAAGAATATGTGTTATCTGTAAGACTAAATTTTGTAATTAGTCTTTACGGTCCACATGTTTTAAGTATGGCACATACGAATAATGGGTTTAATGAGATTCTCCATATCTTTATGCCTAAGATTTTATTCTATTGGTCAAATAGAGAAATTGTTTCCTTAATACGCTATACTTTGATGGGAAGTTAGTATCATGTTTAATAAGAGAAACCGGTCCTCTCTCTGCCTATAAAAGAGTGTCTAGGGTTCCATCAATTTAATGTATTATACTAAGAGGCTATAAAGTAAGGCAAGAGAGAGAAACCTGCTTTCCACCTAGGGCTTAATGCTCTAGCGATATTAAATGGTTGCTTCAATTAATCACTGGATCGCTCAAGTTCCGCATAAATGGATCCGGGTACGCCGTTCTTGATTTCTTAAGTTTCCGCTTAATGATTGCACTGTGATAATCATGATAGTTCTAAATCCTGGCATGACGTAAGGTGTTAATTATCTAACCCTATAAAGAATAAAACTTACATTATCGGTAGTAGCCGATCCACAAATTCGATACCGAGGGGCACCTATTTATCATAAGCTCAAACAAATTTCACAATTAACTATAATGATAAAATGGTCAGAAATATTTTTTTTGAAACAATCTCTATTGAACATAAAGGTTCTAACATGACATATTTGAAAAAAAAATTCTCAAATAAGCACAAAATAGAACTCCACTACGGGGGTGATGGATGTTCTAAAGAGAGGAACTATTATTTTGGGTATTTATGAAAAGAGGAGGATCCTCCACTAAAGTATTTTTACTAAAGTTTGGCCAGTTTGTTGGACCGTTTCGATGATCAGAATTGTTTACATTTTAATACTCATCAAGAATATTGGGGTTGGGCTTCGGCTCATATGATATACCGTCCAATTTTTTGTTAGACTTCCCTTTTCCCTCTCCCCGTTTTTAAAAAATGTTTGCCTATCAAAAATAAAAAATAAAAGAATATCAACCACGCTAGTCCAAAATTATTTCAATCCGATGTTGATTGGTATGTTTTCGAGATATGTAAATGTTAGCACAAAACTAGCCCTAAGTAGCAAAATTCAAGAAAGGGCACGTTAACCCTAGCTAGCACCTCTTTAAATCCACCCCGGTTATTGGAATGTCTCAGAGCGCACATCACGTAACTGTGCTCCAGACCGTTATAGGATTCTGCCACATTGTTAGGATACATGTATACTTTGTCTTGAAACCATATCAATGTGTAGTGGTCGAAGGAACCAATGTTCTAAAAGTCGACAGTCGGGTGATTGGCTATCTTCGAGCTTCAATAATCAGGGATTCAAGGATTCAAATCTAGAAGTCATGTATTGGAGTGGTTCACGTGAATCCAGCCAAGATGTTGTTAAGCAAGATTGAGAATTCCGAGAGTTTTAGGTGTAAGAAGCTAATTGAATGCGTAACTAGATTATATGGTTTTCATCCCTCTATTCCCTCCCATGTTTCTTCTTCCTCCCACTTAAGATTTTCACGTGTACTAGTGAAATGGTGCATGATTGATTCTATACGCACTAAGCATACACGTAACCGCATAAGTTAAGTTAATTTAATTTAATTGTTCTTTTTGCCGCTCCCTATGTACATAGTAACTCATGCCGCGAAAGTATAGCGATGGATACGCAGAGTAAGCGCGTGCACTACAGAAGCTATGTGCTCAACGCGATAAGCCTAATTTCAAAATTAATTATTCAACAAAGAGTGATTGTAGGGATCAATCATCGTAGGTAGCAAACGAAAAATGTTGATTAACTAATGCCTACAGGCTACAACCAATTAAGCGGTCCAAGCACTTGGAAAGGGG